>CAKAOI010000221.1:17262-49735 GCA_916701655.1 Sebastiscus albofasciatus
GTCATCCCCTCTCTCTCTCTCTCTCCCTTTTCACAACTATCACTGTCACTATCAAATAAAAGCAAAAAGCCCCAAAAAAATAATCTTGAGCTAATTGGCGCCATAGCAGGTAACTGACAGAATGAGTGACTGAATAACAAGCAACACTTCAGTTGTGGATGGCAGCACACATCATCATCCTTATTTGGAAAGGTGTTTTTTTGCTGTACAACTTCTCCTGATGTGCATAAAAGACCCGAGCAGACTACTGTGATGTTGCATTAGCACTTGCTCAGTGACCTTTTTATTTACGCTCAAACACCGCCTCCTTTAGTACATCTGTGTCGGCCACGTGTTGCTGCTCGTATAGAGAGGGAGAGAGGGAGGTCATCTGAGGCCTCACTGTGGACACGGGGATGCTTGTGACCAACATGATGATTGGCTGGTTTCAGTTTCATATTTGCTTTTCATCTCTAGTCAGAAACTGCCATCTTCACAAAACCTGGGAGGGGGGAAATCAAGCAGCGATGACAACTGTGTTACACCAGTGTACACTTAAGTTGGCTCCTATTGCTGTTAACTAGAGACATGTGTTAAAGGCTCTTTTTAACAGCCTCGGCCAGTTTCAATTTGAATGAGATCAATACAGCTTCCACACCTGTTCCTTTTTTTGTTTTTTTTTTCCACCTCTCCTCAGTTCGGTACTAAGCCAGATAAGAAACATCAAATTACATTCCTCGATCCTTTCCAAATCAAATTAGATTCTGGGCTGTATTATACTGCTCCCCATGCATGGGTCTGCTAATCCAATCATGGAGTGCCAAGGCTCACTTCACCCCAGTCCAAGATAACATGCACAGAATCAAATGATTTTTATTCAAGAGGGATTTATGAATGAAGCAATCGTAGAACGGATCCCTATTCTTGATAGTGAGTAACACTTAAGGACTAATAGTACTACTACTACTACTACTACTAATAATAATAATAATACATCAGATCTACAGTATATAGCACTTTTCAAAGTTCTCAAAGGCACTATACACACTGCAGAATGAAATACGAAAACAAGCTGTAAACTCTTTAATACAGACAGAAAGAAAAGATAAGGAAGATTAGAATAAAATGGTGTAGAAAAGGAAATAAAAACATGTGGTGGGGGGGTTAGCTGGGGACGGTAAGTCTGACGGCTGTTCTCACTCACTGTTCCTACTTATACCTACTGTATGAAAAGTTATGCACTCTAATTTGTATATAACCCAGGTGATCACGAGTCAGGACGTGCAGCGGAACGTGCTGAGGAAGTCAGGCGACGTAGTATAAATTGT
This sequence comes from Sebastiscus albofasciatus, assembly GCA_916701655.1. NCBI lineage: Eukaryota > Metazoa > Chordata > Actinopteri > Perciformes > Sebastidae > Sebastiscus > Sebastiscus albofasciatus. The sequence continues at coordinate 18,570 of CAKAOI010000221.1, forward strand.
GTCAAAGTCTGCGTAGGGAGGAGGTCGGGGTGGACGGACGGGGCAAACAAACACAGGACTTTCACCCTGTAGACCGATGTTCATGTGGCGTGTGAAACCACGTTAATGTTGACTTATTTCACTGTACTTTTGTTACGCAAAATTATGTACTTAACTAACGCCGCCTACGTAAGTTACGTACTTATTTTACATACATACATACTTTCTTTTTAAGATTATTTTTTGGGCATTTTCAAGCCTTTATTGATAGGACAGTGGACGGTTTAGAAAGCAGGGAGGGAGAGAGACAGGGGGCGACATGCGGTGATAGCCGCAGGTCGTATTCCAACCCGGGTCTCAGCCTTGTTATATGGCCGCCCGCTCTACCAACTGACCTATCGGGGTGACCACAGACATATTTATTTTAACCCAAACTATGATCTTTTCCTAAACCTAGCTAAGCAGTTTTGTTGCCTACACTTAAAGAGATAGTTTAGGTGTTTTGAAGTGGGGTTGTATGAGGTACTTATCCATAGTAGGTGTATTACTTACAGTACAGTAGATGATGGTCGGCATGCTCCCAGCTTGGGGAGAGAGAGACAGGAGTACTGACACCGGAGCAAAGCTCTAAATATACACTTAAACGGATGTTATTTTTTTAAGGTGAGCCTTTCTTTTAGGTGGCTATAATATGTTTTTCTTCGTCACCGTCCACGGCACTGTAGGTCTATTGCTTTGCTCTGGCCCTGGTGCTCCTGTCTGTTTCTTGATGCTGGGGTCATGCCCGCTGTTATCTACCATAATTAATATACCTACTATGAATAAGTACCTCATACAACCCAACTTCAAAACACCCAAACTATCCCTTTAACTAAGTTAACTTACTTTTGTTACGTAACTTAACTAATGCTACGTGGAAGCCCAGCCATTCAGCAGTTTGTGAAATAGTCACAAAATGTAATGTATTGATTCGTGTACATAGACACAAATTTCCCATTTCATACACGATGCTCAGCGAAAAATCAATTCTTATGTAATCCACGTAATTGTAAACCGGGAAGTATAAAGAAATGTGAACAGCGTGTAGGAAGGAGGTCAGGGTGGGTCAAAAAAACACAGGACTTTCACACAGGAGACCGGTGTTTGTGTCCCGTGTGAAACCACAAGTCAGAGTTGATTTATTTGTCACTTAACTTCTGTACTTAAGTTACGTCACTTCCGGAGTTATTTGAACTCAAACCACCATCTTTTCGTAAAGCTAACTAACTAGTTTGTTGCTTAAACCTAACAAAGTTGATCTTTTCCTAAGTCTAACTAAGTAGTTTTATTTTGAAAAGACTGGAGCGGAAATAGGCACATGCGTCACATGTTGCTGGACATTTGTAGGAAAACACACGAAAAATACATTTTTGAAAGTCGTGATGAGTGTCATGAAAAAAACCCAAGTTGCTTTCTGTTTTGAATTGCAGCGGCTTGTGCAGGCACACTGATCACTCGTGTTGCTGGACATTCGTAGGAGAATGCACGAAAAAAGAGAAATAACTAATTCATATCATACGAACCGTTGTATGAGAATATGTTGCCCTGACCCAGGAGGGAATGACTGTGAATGTTTTACCGTAATACTGTGACTCATGACCAAAGTGTGCACTTAAATCCAAGAACGCTGCTGCTCTGGGTGCCAAGTGAGATGAAAAATCAATTTTTAATATTTCTTGGGTTCAGCCCAAGCACACAGCTTGTCCACAGACTGAATAAGGTTAGTAGCACATTATTTTTCTTCTCATTTAAAAAAAGACCAATCTTCCTTATTAAATCCTTGTTCCTGTTCAGCTGCTTTTGGCAAAAACAATAAGGGTTGAACAGCCATTTCCTTTCAGCTCACAGGTGGCCGCCTGAGGCTGTGAAGAAAGAGGAATTAATGCTGCTGAAAGATGATTGATTAATGGAGGTACACCGGATTAAAATCAATAAGTGCAGCTGCAATGCTCAAGTAGAATTTTATTGTTTTAACTGTGTTGACTGGTCCAGCTACAGTTTCGGATTGATTTATCGAGCAGCGTTTTGTGCTCTGGTGGCGGATTTTTAAGCAAGAAAGGAAATATTCATGAATGTTTAAGTGTTTCAGTGACTCACGGAGGTAGTCAGAAGTAAAGGCACATTCAGAAAACCATTACTAGGGAGGCTGATTTCAAAATCCTTCGTGGCACTCTATGACAGCATTCACTGTGGCAGCTTAGGGTTGTAGGAGAAGTTATTCACCACCCACAGCAACACGCTGCTTTAATGGCCAACATGGGAATATTGTCAAGTCGGTTTTAAAAGTTCAAATTGAAATGTAGAATTGTAATTTTTTTTTTTTTTTTTAGTAGAGACAAAAGTGACAGCTTAGAACCAGAAGTTTGCACTGTCTGCCTATGTCACTGCGCAGAAGACTGAATATGAAGTCAGTGAATAAAATCAAAGTGAAAGTTTGGCAGGAAGCTGAGAACATTGACTTTTGATTCCACATCTGGAGAACTGGAGCGAAAAAAAAAAAAGAAAAATTACAGGACTGAAATGAAATTCCTTACAAAGGAAATGTAAGTGATAAACCCAGACTGTGACTTACACTGGGTTAAGAATAGAAAGAAAGAATAGAATGCATTCTTTGAGGGTTTTTTTTGTTCACTTGAACGCTACAGAGACGAGCAGCAGCTCAGCTTCAGAGAGAGTAACTGGCGGTGTTTTTCTTCTGCTATTGTGCGGCGGTGTAACACGATGACACAGGAGGAATAAAACTAGATAATAAGGTGCAGTAACACGAGTCCTTTTCTAATAATTAATCAGTGTACTTTGACGACTGTACACTGCCCATTAGAGACTGCAGAACAGCACTGTGTCATGAGAGATTTATGTGCATGGCTTAGGGTAGTAAAGCTGCCTGCTACTGTGGTGCACTGTAGCACAAAGGCTTTCTGCAGGCTGTTACTTTGAAGACGTGCCTTTTCAAAACTGTTTTCCATTCTTTTAGAGAGACTGAGAAGCATAACCCTGATGTCTTCCAGTGTAGGGGGGGGGCAGGGAAAATGAGTGGGCTCTACTGTACTGTCATTACCCGACCTGATCTCACGGGACGGCGTAAAAATAGCACGACATTTTAAGGACATTGCACGTGTCGTGATAACACATTTTAGGCTTTTTCGTATGTCATTTCACACCACGTTGCTACCATGCAATGGTCGCGGTGATGTTTAGGCAACAAAACTACGATAACGGCCAGGAGGGATGGGCGATACCAGACTTTTTTAATTCGATACGATACGATACCTTTTGTTCCAGTTTTACCGACACAGATGCTGATCATTTCTTAAATTGGTATGTGATTTTTTTTTTTTAAATAAAAAAAATATATATATATATATACAAAGCATATTTACATTCCTTTAACTGTTTACATTCAGTTTATTAATTTGACAATCAATTTAACATGTTGCTACCATGCAACAGTCACGGTTATGTTTTACGAGTATTAGGGCCACATTGAGGAAAAAAAAAACTGAGGTATTGCGAGAATAAAGTCATAACTTTACGAGAAGAAAGTCGTAAAATTACAAGAATTAAGTCAGAATTTGACGAGATAAAAAGATCATAATATGACGAGAATAAAGTCATAAATTTACGAAACATAAAGTCGTAATATTAGGAAAACATATTATCAGCAACCACCAAAATGGGCAATAGGACAACGCAGTTTCTTGCACAATCTTTTCAAGGTCCTGATACTGATGATAATTTGGTGCTGATGTGGCAAAAGATGAAGTATTTCCTTATTTGTGAAACCTAAAATAAAGTATAACTTCACATTATGCTCCACGTTCCTCATTTTCACACAGGCAGCACGCTGCTCTATTTCCCCTCTAAAATAACACGTAAAACTTATGACTTTATTCTCGTAATATTACGATTTCTTTTCTTGTAAATTTACGACTGTATTCTCGTAATATTCTGAATTTATTCTTGAAATCTCAAATTTTTTTTTTTCCTAAATGTGGCCCTAATACTTCGTCGTAATATTTCGGCAACAAAACTACAATAACAGCCACTAGGGATGGGCAATAACAGACATTTAAGATATGTTATGATACGATACGATACGATACGATACGATACGATACGATACGATACGATACGATACGATACGATACCTTTTGTTCCAATTTCACCGATACAGATACGGATCATTTCTTAAATTGGTATGTGATTTTTTTTTTTAAATAATGGTAATGTTTTGAAAAAAAAAAAAATATATATATATATATATATATATATACGGTATATATATATATATGAAGAAATATATATATATTTACATTCCTTTAACTGTTTACATTCAGTTTATTCATTTGCAATTATTTTCTACCACAAATTTATATTACTTTATTTTACATTCTATTTATGTTTGTAATTTAGCCCCATATTTTTCTTCACTATTTTATGTCTTAGATTCTCATTTTGCTTTTATTTGTGTGATTTCCCTTTTTTTTTAATAGCCTGCATATTTAATGAGCATTGCTGGAGGGAGTATAAGATTTTCATTGCCAACAACTGCTTCACTGTAATTGTTGTGCACATGATTATAAAGAGCTTGAAACTCATGAAACAACCAAATTTGAAAATGAGATTGTGATGCTGATGTTTAGGGATTTAGGGCAGACAGCACCGATACTGCGGTACTACTAACTGTACCTGGCTATGCTTTGCCTATATGCGTTGTCTCCTGCAACGTCTTTTGTCGAACAAAGGGTGTTGCAGGGGACTTGAATGTATGAGCATCTTCTTGTTTTTGTTCCGCCTCCTTGTAACTTTCCGGGTATGTTGTTTTTAATGTTTAAAGAGGTTACACGTGTTGCTGCTGTGTGACAATTTCTGGTCGCAAATACTGCATCTTTGCATCGTTATTTTATCTACAGGGGAAAAGTAACACCACATGATGCTACGTTTCCTGTCTGTCCATTCTCCGACACTCAGCTCGCTCTCAGTAGACCTCCTGCAGTAGACTCTCTCACATGTTTGTCGCTGAAGTGGCTGTATAGGCTCTGATCTCGCACTATGTTTCCACAGTCATGTGACACGGGGCCAACTCAGGGCTGTTTTGGTACAAACATTATATGGAAAACGTTCGGTAGTGATGCAGCCACCTATATTTAGTTTATATCATTTATTATCAGTATTTTCTAAAAGGAATCAAAACCAAATGAGTAGCTTGTGAGTATTGAAGTATGGATACAACCGTATTGATTCGTCCATCCCTGACGGCCACAGTTATGTTTAGGCAACAAAACCCCTTAGTTAAATTTAGGAAAATCATCATGCTTGGGCTTAAAATAAGTATGTAATACGTACGGAAACAGCGTCAAAATACCTACGTAAAACACGTCACAAACGTCAGTAACATTACTTCAAAATAACTCAACAAAGAAAAGAAAAGAATAAATAAATAACTCAACAACGCTTTGGGACATTCGGCCTCCTGGTTGAAAGTCCTGTGTTTGTTGGACCCATCCATCTCCCCGTCCTGCCCACCGTAAGCAGTCTCTCTCACTTTGTATTCTACGTCATTAGTAATTGTAATTCATACAGCATTCGGTGAGACCGGGCCGATGTCTTCCAGTCGAGGGGGAAGGGAACTGAGTGGGCTTTACTGTACTGTCATTTACCACCTGGATCGCCGGTCGTCCTTCCTCTCCAGATACATCAGTGTCTGTTTGCGTAAGCGATGTATCCAGCTGACAGAAACATGTTGAAACTGTGAGATGAAAGTGGTGAGCTGAGGATAACCGTCTCTGTCACTACCAATAATCTGGACAAAGTGCCAGCATACTATATAGCCAGGAGTGAGTCCTGGATGATAAATTGCCATATTTAAATTAAGTTGCTTCCTCGCTCATTTTTTTCTGCCTCATCAACAACATGTGTAAATGTTTTATGTTCAACACCCTACATTTTTATGGAGCACGTCATTAGACCATATGTCGGTGAGCGGCTTGAATTCTAATGTCATCTGTGTTCATACAAGTGTGTGTGTGTTTGTGTGTGTGTGTGTGTGTGTGTGTGTGTGTGTGCATTGAATAATAATAAACTAAATTCATAAATCCCAGATACCACTGCGTTGGACAAACGCCAAGTCTAATATAAATTCTTACCCCTTAGAATCCTCTCATTAAATGAAAATTAATGTGCGCAACAAGCCGACACACGTTCTGACGATCAAATTCACATTAGCTGAACTGAACAATTCTTTAGTATTCTGTGATTTCAGCACCATTTTAAAATGAAACTAAATGACTTGTTTTTTTCTGTCTGCAACACTATTCCGATCTAGTCATTCCAAAGCGTATAGTCTGGGCTTTTTTAATTCCTAGGGCATTTTCTTACCTTATACTGCTGCTTTCAGTGCTACGCTACATGTAGCGTCTCTACTACCCAACCCTAAAAAAATGCCAAAGATATGTTTGAGGTCATTCAGATATAAGCTATAATATCTCTGTTAAGTCACTCGGACAACCCCGGGCTGCACCAACATGGCGTGAACAAAATGGTCAAGTGGAGTGACAGCTCTTAAGATTAACACAAAGAAAACGGAAGAAATTGTATTTGGTTCACCATCTGACTCTCATAAAGTTCCTATTGTTATTCATAATGAAAAAATCCAGCAGGTATATTCATATGAATATCTGGGCGTAATGATAGACCATCTGTTATCTTGGAAAGACCACATTGAATTTGTCTGTTAAAAGACAAAACAAAGAATTTACTTTCTCCTCCGCCTCAGGTCTTTTGGGGCGAGTAAACAAATTGCTCTTTTGTTTTGTACTTCTGTGATTATGAGTTGTTCTACAGTATTGTTATACTACATGGTACAAGAGTTTGTCCACTACTTTAAAGTCAAAACTGCTCCACCAAATGAAAATCTGCTCAAAGATTGTAGGTCAACCCCTTGAGAAACTCTATGAATCAGCCTATCATAATAACATCTTAAGGCTGGCTAACACCATCGTCTCTGACCCCAACCATGTTTTGAACAGTGAATATGAATTGTTACCATCAAATCGGAGATACAGGGTTCCACGATTTAATAAGGTTAGACTGAAGCACTCTTTTGTACACCAGTCAATCCTAAAACTAAATATGGAGCTTATTCCCAGATCAAATGTATGTTGAAGGGCCCTGAATATCGTCTTCTGTGATTGTAATGTTTAAATATACATATCCTTGTTTCTTGTCTTTGTCCTTTTTGTGATGTTGCAAATGGAGTTACTGTGATGCAAAACAAATTTCAGACCTGTCTGACAATAAAGTATTATCGTATCATATTATCTCGTTACCCTATTTGTCCACCAGAGAGTAATGGTGACTTGATTTTTTATGTCACACTTGCCCTGTATTTTAGTCACAATTGCACTAATTTTAAAAAAGACAATTTTGCAGTTATTGACTATATTTGACATCAACATTCTTCAAACCTGTACATTTGTCTTTAAGGCGAGATATAAGGATGCAGATTTACCTCATTACCTCCGCCAAAGCCAAAAGTATTGTTTTCACCGGCGTTGGTTTGTTTGTCTGTATGTCTGTCTGTCTGTTAGCAGGATTACTCCAAAACATTGCAATGGATTTGAATGACATTTTTTGGAGGGGTGGAGTGTGGCACAATAAACAATCCATTTGATTTTGGTGGCGATCCGGATCATGATACGGATTCAGGATTGTTTTTAATAATTCCTATCAGCCTAAGCATTAAGACCACAGGGTATAACACATGCGCAGTGTAACTGATGAGGCGTGACCCCGCCTCCTTCTGAGAGCAGAGAGATACGTGTGTAGATGTGTGGCGAGACTCCGAGGTGCGGGAGCTGCTGGCCGTCCGCGGTGAGAAAGAAAAAAGCGGTAGATGACGGGATGAGAGACAACGTAGTGTAACGTTATACAGACATAACAAGGCTGCTGAATGAGAGAGGCATCCGCCGATACGCAGAGATATAGCAATATCATTTACTTGGGCACGCACATGCGTCCGTCTTCACATGTTAGGTCACCTCACACATGTATATGTGCATGCGTGCTAACCCATGTAGCTATATTTTTCCTTCTGTTAGACTCCATTCTTCACTCTTTCATGTGAATTGTATTTTACTGCATTTGTATATGTGTGAAACAAATAAACAAACATAAACGTGTAACAAGTGTAAGAAAAGTAAGAATTCTTTAATAACCAAAGTAAATGGATCCCTATCAGTATCATTTGTTATATAACAGCAACTTGTTTAGATTTTTTTAACTCCAAAATATCTATATCTGCTGGCCTCAAAAAGTCCTGTATCAGTCGAGCTCTACTGCACTTCACAAAAGTTTGATGCAAAAAGAAAGTCAGATGCTCATTAGATCTGTATTTTTGTTGCTATACTGGACAACACAACACTCTCACGGCTGCTCACACAATCCTGCGTCTCTTATAGCGAGCCAGAGTGTGGCGCAATGCTGCCCAAACCAATTAAATATGAATGGGCACTCATCTCCTTATACACAACAACGATACAATATTTAGCACATGATGATCTGTGTCAGGAGTGCTCTTCCTTTCCCTTGCATCTCATATCGAGAGCCTTGAAGAGCAATTAGGGCCCTTTTCTCAAGAAGAGGAGCGACTGCTGGGACCGTGTTTTAGAAGCAGCAATACTCCAGATCAAAGCCTGCCTGTCAGAGCCTCTTACAAACCATTTTTGTGCTCCGGCTTGTGTGGTGTTAATAAGAAAAGTGGGCCATTGGTCCGCACTTCGAGATCAGCTGTATATTTCTCTATATGTTTTTGTATATTAGGGGAAATCAAGGCGCTTCACGTTGTATGCCTGAAGTACATACAAAAAAAAAAAAAATGCTGTGCTTTGAGATGCTGAAAGTTACAGGTTTCAAGGGTTGGTTAACCCAAATTACAAGAATACATATTTGGCTCAGCAATTTCTGCCTCCACCTCAATACAATGGAGGTCGACTGAATAAACTGCATTGACTAATTTTTAAAAAATCCAACAATGTCCTCATTACTCTTGGTCATCTACAGAACATGCTGTCAGCAGTTTTCATAGGGACTATTTCCTTGGTGCAAAGAATAAGCCAGTGGATTATGCAGAGTAAAGCTGGGCTGTACGATTTTAGAAATCTTGTTGTGTAATGCCGGGATCAGACTACAGGATATTTTTGTCTTTGACGATGGTCACCATGTCAGATCTAACGATCACAGTGTCATAAACTCTTGCAGTGTCTTGGTCGGGTGACTGGCAAGACTACACATATGACCATGACCAATCCCGGCACGTCGTATTCCACCATCATGCACGAGTTCAGACGTCATCGGGGATGCGGTTAAAGCAACTGTCAACCATGGTGACAGAAGCGTTGTGTGTGATGCCGGTGGTCTTGTGTTGCGAAAAGAAAAAAACGGTTGTGAATGTGCTCCTGGGTGGCACAGAGAAGACGGTATGGGCTGTCCATACTTCAGTCAGTTTGGTTGTCGCACCTGACAGCAGCAAACTCGGCATCCCTCCTCCTTTTCTCCATGTTTGTTTATTACCAAGTGACCTGACTGCAACTGCGCGCTGGAGAGAGCACCTGATTGGTCAACGCAAAGGAACACGTCGTTGGAGATGTCACACTAGGTGTGTCGGGAAGAAAAATTCTGACAGGCTAGACTTTTCCTCGGGGTGTCGTGGGGTGTCCCAGACGTGGCGTCGGTTGTCGTGTACTATGACACACTACACGAGATAAGAGGATCGATTTTCGCACACGACATTCATTTATCGTTCCCGATCATCTACGACGGCCGTGTCGGGCTATAATCGGGCTGATATCGTGTAGTCTGAGCCGGGCATAACTCCTACTCCTACTGTACGAGTAGATTATTGCAATGTAAAGCCAAAGGTCACGATTTATGTGCTCATACTGTATGTATAAAATACAAAAAAACCATGGCCCGTCAGCCCCTTGAGGGCCGTTCTGGCTGTTGACAGTTGTCAAGTCCGATCTGACGCAGGTGCTGACAGGCAGTGCACAGAGGCAACACACAGGGTGGATAGAGGAAGTTAGTTTTTTTTCTTTGTCATCATCATCATTAACAACATCAACGATGTCATCGACATTGACATCATTGTCATCAACATCATCTTCATCTGTTGCCATCCTGTCTGCTGACATCATCGTGAATGTCCTAATCAACATCAACACCATCCTCAATTTCCTCACCATCAATATCATTATCATCAACATCTTCATCATCTATGCCATCCTGTCTCCTGAGACGTCTAAAAAAAAAAAAGAGGCGCCGGCATATATGGACTCACAGGTGTCTAGGAAGACGTGGACAGTATGGCTTGTCCATTTTGTCCATTAGTTTATTTTTTTATGGACATAATGATTTAAATGAAGGCTACTTAAGTGTTCATACTGGGAAGTTGAAAATGTATCTTCTGATTTACAGATGTCTCTTTGTACGTCCATGCCCTGCTTCTCTGATTGGCTCGGTTGCATTTCCAGCCGAGGAAACAGCCATCAATGAGCAGCAGCACTAGATTTGACTCAGGGAGATGTGGGCATTGATGCAGAGGTGTGGAGCCAGGCTAGAGTAAGAGGGACACTGGAATAAGATGCTGCTGTTGAATTGTTTTTAAATTAATAATTAATTTTTTTTCAGTGCTGTGAGCACCACAAACAAAATCCCCTTCGCCTCCATTATATTGTTGCAGAGGCAGAAATCTCAGTGACAAATATCTCAAAAGCAAAGCAAATGAAAGCAACACTGTCTGCGTAGCTAGATACCACTTAAAAGTAAAACGGATCATTTGTGTTTTCTGTTTGTTTGTTGTTTTTTACCCTTTTTTTCCCGTAATTTTCATGAACTGACCCTTTAATAAAGAATTACCCAGAGTGCTAATGCAGCATAGATACAGAACAAACACATTTACAACAGCTCCACTGCACGTAAATACATTCTATACGTGTTCAGCTGGATGATATGAAATTTGACACATGATGTTGTGCGTGAAATAACCTGCTAGGTAGGTCTTATTGTACTGGGTGGTTACATCATTGAGCTGCAGGACGTGTGACCTTTGCAGTGGAACACGGAGGGTCTTCATATGGGCTCAAACAGGAAGAGGTAAATAGAAGTGACAGCCTTATATACCTCGCACCACTTACTTCAGAAACCTGCGGTTTATTCAACATGTCTCTCGGGCCTGCTTCTCTGTCAGCCTCGACTTTACTTTTGGGGGTTCTCGCCCGGGGAGGGTGACAGGGAGTATTGCATTGTAGTCAAAACAATTTGCTTGTGACATTTTGATAACTGCTATTTTTCTTGTATGACGCGGAGTGTGCCAGTATGCCATTTAATTTTTGTAGCAGGATGCGGGGCTATGAAGTCTGAAAGACAGCTCACAGTGGCGAGAACAAGCCTATTATTTTTATGTCGAACAGAAAATGATGAGAGTATACATAACAGAAACAATACAAAGGAAGAGAGATGGTAAAAGGAGGGGACGCGGTTGAAAAGCACAAATCTTTTTGGAAAAGTAAAAAAGGTGAGACGTATGAAAAACAGTCGAGAGCAAAAGTCAACCTGGATAAAAACAAGGAGATCTAAAGTACGACAGCTCGACAGATCAACGTGGAGGCATGGAGGGCAGAAAGAAAGTGAGAAACAGGACAAAAAACAAGCAAGTGATCATGTCTTTGAAAGCAACAGAGAGCCCAGTGAACATTGCTAAGTGCATAGAGTGTCAGAAAGCATGAGCATCTGGGTTGTCATAAGAAATGGGCATTTCGTGTTCTCCCTTTGGTCGCTGTGCAGTGGATCGTGGCTGTTGACCTCCCTGTCAGATCCCGGGCTCCCATCCATCACCTCAGGGAGACATATTAATGTGGCAGCATGTTTTAGCTCATCCATCACGACATCAGATGGCCCCACACAGTACTGATGTAAGGACACAGTCTAGTCACTCAGACGATTGATTAATCTGACCACGTCTGACTCTCTTAAAAGCAAAGACTGCGTGCTATTTAAATGCTTCTTTTGGTCTTTGAGGTCTGCCGGAGAAGATGAACTGAAGTGTGTCTCTTGGTTCTTTGTCAGTAGCTGCACCACAAGCTTGATTTGAATAAATAAATACAGTGGAAAACCGCTTATAGTGATCACGGTTACAGTGAGCGATCGCTTCTATGGATCAAAAAGCTTGGGACAGAATCACTCCCATACAAATGCTGTTTGAATAATTTCAAGTCAAGTCAATTTTATTTGTGTAGTCCAAGATCACAAATCACAAATTTGCCTCAGGGGCAAACATGACCTCCTCTCCATGCCAAATAGATAGAGCCAGAGCAACACAACCTCCTCTCCACGCTAGACAGATAGAGCCAGAGCAACACAACCTCCTCTCCACGCCAAATAGATAGAGCCAGAGCAACACAACCTCCTCTCCACGCTAGACAGATAGAGCCTGAGCAACATGACCTCCTCTCCACGCTAGACGGATAGAGCCAGAGCAACACGACCTCCTCTCCACGCTAGACGGATAGAGCCAGAGCAACACAACCTCCTCTCCACGCCAAATAGATAGAGCCAGAGCAACACAACCTCCTCTCCACCATGGAACCTTTAGAGATTGCTTGTAGTAATCAAGTAGTCCGCTTACAGTATTCATTTTGGGTCTTTTCATACATGACAAAACATTTTAAAACTATGTTAGAATTGTTTGAATTTTTGTTTTAAGTTTCACTTTACTCCTTTGATACTTTGCCGCGCTGGCGCTGCGTGCACAATGAAGTCACGACAGGAAAAGGAATTTCTTTTGAAAAAAAAATTTCCTGAAAAAAGAACATGCACGAGGAAAGGGGCTGCATTAATTTGCACACAAACTTGTGCTGCAGGGACGGCCAAAAACGGCAATGTCTCACCCTCGGTGAGGGAAAAGGCAGAAGACTTGTCAGAAAGCCAGTAAATAGCGAAGCGGTCCATGTCATTACTACATGTAATAAATATACAAATGTCAATTAGATGGTAATCTGCGTGAGAAATGACGCACAACAACAACAATTCTGTTATAATAATCATCTGATTATAGTGATCAATTTGACCCGGACAGACGCGATCACTATAAACCTTGTCCACTGTAAATTGGCAACCAAAACATCCAGACAGAGTGTGCAGGAATTGAATATGAGTGTTTGTTAGTCGTGGTTGCTCTGGAAGGGGCAAAGCAGCATTCTGTAGGAGTCTAGTCAGACTCACCAGATGTAGACTGTGGGTACAAGCCTGCCATTGGCTGCGTAGCTCACGCTGCATTCTCCTTCCCTTCCGCTATCTGCGCTATCTATTTTGCAAGGGCACCATCGCTGCATCCTGTGCTTAGCACCGCCCAAGTCGACTGTGATTGGTTTAAAAACATACAAAATTCACACACCGATGGCACAGCCTTTGGGAGCAATTCTGAGGTTCAGTATCTTGCTCAAGGACACTTCCACTTGTGGACTGGAGGGGATCGAACAGCCACCTTCTGAATGGTAGGCGACACACTCTACCTCTGAGCCACAGCAGCCCCTACTTAACCCCTCAAATATCAGTATCGGTATAGTTCTTAAAAATCAAACATCTCTTATGAAAGGTATCAGTTTTGAAGGATTTGGAAAATTCAATTCTCGGTCAATGTTTCTAACTCATTTGGATGGTTTTGAAAATTGAAATACCTGTATCGGCATATGAATTGGATATTGGATATGCTCCTTTGTGTGGTGTGTGACAGTTTTCTTTCCCTGCTCATGTTATCTGAATTGTGTATATTGCATTTACAGTGAGCGTGTTAACATGTATATTAGTATATATTTTCAATAGGACTGCCAGTCGATTGAATTATTTAATCACGATTAATCGCATGATTGTCCATAGTTAATCATAATTAATTGCAAATTAATTACACATTTTTTATCTGTTCAAAATGTACCTTAAAGGGAGATTTGTCAAGTATTTAATACTCTTGTCAACATGGGAGTGGGCAAATATGTTGCTTATTGCGGGGCTTGAACCCTAAAAAAAAACAAGTGTATGATTGGTCTCACCTCTCAGAATGAAACCAGCTGAAGTGACTTTGCTCCTCGCTGCTCGCAGCTTTGATTTTGGCAAATCAGCTGCGTCCCTCTGTTGAGCGAAAAAAGGCTTGAACCCGCAAACTGCCGCTTACGGCTATAATTATTATTGAAAATCAATTAACAACACAAAACAATGACAGATATTGTCCAGAGACCCTCACAGGTACTGCATTTAGCATTAAACAATATGTTCAAATCATAACATGGCAAACTGCAGTCCAACAGGCAACAACAGCTGTCAGTGTGTCAGTGTGCTGACTTGACTATGACTTGCTCCAAACTGCATGTGATTATTATAAAGTGGGCATGTCTGTAAAGGGGAGACTCGTGGGTACCCATAGAACTCATTTACATTCACATATCTGGAGGTCAGAGGTCAAGGGACCCCTTTGAAAATGGCCATCACTGTTTTTCCTCCCCAACCTATGTATGTCATGGTTGGTACCGATGGATTCTTTAGGTCTTTTAGTTTCATATGATACCAGTATCTTCACCCTAGCTTTAAAAGTGAGCCAGCTACAACCTCTGAAATATTGATTGTGTTAATGCATTAAAGAAATTAATGGCGTTAAAATGATTTAGGTTTTATTATCGTGTTAACCTTGACAGCCCTACTCACAATGTAAACACACTCCCTTCTTTTTAGTCTTCCTTGAAAAAGACATTTTAATCACTTTTACCCGGTAAATTAAAGGAAATGAAAGAAAGAAAACTGAGCTCTCTGACAGTCTTTGAAAAAGAAAACAAGACTTCAAACAACCAAATCAATGCTCGGGTTAAAGGAGCGCTCCATCAATTTTACACATGAAGATCACACACAGGCGGTTATACTCAGCCAGTGAAACAGTTGTATAATGTCTTCTGTGGCTGTGGAGGAGCTTTGGCAAGTGAGAAAATAACCCTGATGATGTCATCGGGGGTAATGATGTCATCAGGGTTATCTCAGCTTGGGCTTGGAGACTGCGAACTTTTCAAAAAATGACCTGTGCTGCAAACTGGGGGCGTGCACTAGCAACATGTGTGCATTTACCAGACGGTTGGTGTCTAATTTACAGACATTATTTAGTTGCAGCATGGGAAATGTAGGATTCAGCTTTTCAGCTTTCCCCACAAGGGACCAGAAACCAGAATATCTCAGCCTCTGCTGCTTACATTTTTACCATTCTTTTTTTTTTAAACTATCTCTCACAACTCCTACAACTTAATGAAAATGCAATGCTAAATTGCGCGAGTGCACCTTTAATCATAACATCACTGACTGAATAACCTATTTGATATTGTCTTGCTCTTTCCTACATGCAGCTGAAGAGGATGTCAGAAGAGGTTTTTGTTGCTGAGACACTTGCGGTCGTGACAGAGAGAAAACAAGAATGTTAACGGCAAAATCTCTCGCAATCAAGTGTGACTTTAATGTAAACAAACATGGCAGACGACGGGCAGGAAGAATTAGCGATGTAAGTTTTTGCACTCCTTTGTACTGAAAATACACAAAGAAAAAAGAAAAATAATGGATGAAGCCATGAGACACGTTAAATAAACACTCATGTTGTTGCCACAAATTAACAAGTTGGTCCTCCATTTCTGAGCTCCATCTGGCTACTACTTTATGCTTCATGTTTTGCATTAGCTCATGCTTTGCCGCCATGATGGCAGTGGTTGTCCTTCCACTACAGTCAGCTTGGTTCTCAGTTGGCTATCGTTCCTTCCCACGTGACCGCATCATCGGCTGTCCTCGGTGTTCCCCACACACACAACAGGATATCCGATTTGAAATTGGCACAGCCAAAATGGACTTCCGGGCCGATCGGGGATGTAAAAAACACTTTTAACATACCTCACACCACAGGAACATCTGGCAAGATCATCTTTAGAACCACCAAAAAATCGGGGCTTTGCTTACGATCGTCGGGAGGAGGCAATCGGGCCCAAAATCAGCTTGATTCTCGTGTAGTGTGTACCCAGCATTAGACAAGGTGTGTGTGTGTGTGTGTGTGTGTGTGTGTGTGTCTCATGTGCCTCTCTAGTCCACTGACCTGGGTTTCAGTATCTCCCTCAGCAGCACCGTCAGGTGTGCCCACTAGCTCTCCATCTTGTGAAACTTTTTCCACTCCCTCTAGGTGACTCTTGTCATTTTCAGCCTGGCAATCTCCTGGCACATCTGGCGTACCTCTTCTTCTTCTGTCAACTGACACCTGTATGGGAGGAGCAGGGGAAGCTCTAAAGAGGGGGAGAGAGGAGACAAAGAAAGACCAGTAGATAACAGATTTTATTGTGTCACAGGCTTTATTAGGGTTATCACCCCATTTTCTTTGTCTCTCCGGTTGACCCCTCCATTTTCAGAAGGACTTGCTTGAGACTTGAGGTATATGGGAAAATGTTATCACCTTTTTTTTGTCCTTCCTCTGTTTCACCACCCTCCCTTTCTTCTCGCCTTTTCTCTACCTCTATGTCTATCCACATCTCTTTATCTTCCGGTGTCTCCCTTTCATAAATTACAACCTCCACTTCACAGGAAATGACAACAATCCCGCAGCAGCATGAAGAGATCGTCTCATGTGAAATCAGAATGCACGTCATGTTGCCAGCACATCAAAAGCACGCTGTGTTGGCACGCTCCTCCGCCTCACAAGACACATTAAGGACGCTTGTTTGCAAAAGCTTTCCGGTGGTTGACGCGTCTAAATGAAATGTAAAGTTAAATAGCAAATTTCCCATGCTCAAGATTAGAAATGATCTTCCATTTCCTGGTAGTGGGATACTAGTGTTTGAGCAGATGTGGATGTTTTGTCTGGGTCCATTACATAATGAACTGTGTCCAAGCAGTGCCCCCTTGTGGTCGCATGTGACAGAGTCCACCTCTGACAAACTATCACTTGAAGCCTTTAGACATGTTTCCATTCAAAGGGGGGGAAACAAATCAGCAGATCTCGCCTTGCACACACGCAATCTGAAAATCCACTACCACCTTTATTCTATTTGGAATAAAGATGACATGGTTTTAAAGATTTATGCCTCTGAAGGTATAAAATGAGGAATCCAGAGCTCTGCCTCCAGTCATAATTTTAAAATGAGTACCATAAAGTAAAGATGGCAGAAATATTGGACAAATTTAGCTGGGTATAAATGTAAAATCAATGTGGTGGTGGTGGTTGGGTGGGGGGGCTGAGGACAGTTAAGCTCCAGCTAAGCATGAATCATACCCTACAGAGCAGTTATTTCAGAGCTCTACGTGATACAAGCGTATAGTTGGATACATTCAAGGCTCCCAAATGCCAAACCAAAAGCTTTTTCTTTTCTCCATCCCATCGCCTCAGGCTCAAGGAGGGCTTTTTTCTCCGACGGAGGTGAGTTGAGATTTTTCCTGAAGAGGAATAACACCAAAAGCCTCTCCACCTTTCCAAAAAAGGTCAAATATCATTCAGTTCCTGCCTACCTGAGGGGCTAAAGGGAGAGGCAGCACCTTAAAAAAAAAGCAATCCAGGACTCCCAGGACTGTTTAGTGCTGGCAGCACCACTGTCCATGCTTTGAGATGAGAGCACTAGTGTGTGTCTTTCATCTGCACAGTGTGAACCTACTGTCAGATCTGTTACTCCTGCTCCTCTTCCTCTCTCTCTCAGGCTCGCACATCCATCAACATGCATGTGCAGGCATAGAAACACATCAGAGCCGAGGTGTCCCTCTGCTGCTCAGGTGCGTTAGTGTGTTGGCGGTGGAGAGTTTACCTTCAGGTCATTCGCCGGCATTCCAGCGAGAGACGCTCATTGGCCGATGGGAGCAGCTCCCTCCTGCGTTCTCACTTGTACAGTAACTGCTCGCTTTTTGGCCGATTCGAGATCTGTCAGATGCGGGGGAGGACTGCAGTGCGGGGGACGAACAACACGGGACAAGATGAGATGTATGATCGGCAGGTTTGGGTATAGTATTTGAGCGCAGGGGCAAAGCAACAAAGACAACATTTGTTTGTTTCACAGTCTTCAATGGCGAGCTCCGCAGTGGCCATTTGCAAAATGTCACTGAACACTTCAAACTATGGCAAACTACAAAATGTCAACAACAAAAAAAAATCAACACTGGCACGCTGACTCAGATTGAGCGCAGCCAAACGATAGAGCTGAGCGTTTATCACTCTCCAAGACAGCAACACATCCGATCTGCACGGTGGGTAAAACTTGGCTCCGCTAAACCTCGCCACAGCCACGGGAACAGGCGGGAAGAAGCAATCGACGGTGAAAAAGAAGAAGACGAGTTGGGAAAGATTGGAAGACAGACGGGGGATAGGAGAATGTGTGTGTGTGATTGCATGTGTCTGATCAGGTTTTTATCTGTACTAAGCGAGAGAGTAATTTCCTGTGGTTATAACGCTGATGTGGTAAGCAACACACACTAAGCTGTGTATTTGCCAGTGCCTTTTGTAGTACCTGTTGCCAATGGAGACAGTTTAAAGTTGGTTATTTTTCTGTGGTGAGCTTCGAGCTTGGATCGAGTTTGGTCATTTTCTAGTCCTGCTCTATCTGACTGTGCCAGTCGTCTGCATCCGTGCCCGTCATGTGTTGCAAGTACATTCACAATGCCCAGTGGAAAGATGAAAGGACCAGTGTGTCACAATTACGGGGATCTATTGGCAGAAATGGAATATAATATTAATAAGTATGTTTTCTCTAGTGTATAATCATCTGATGATAAGAATCATTGTGTTTTCGTTAGCTTAGAATGAGCCGTTTATATCTACATAGGGAGCGGGTCCTCTTCACGTAGTCCAGCTTGTTGCACCGCCATGTTTCTACAGTAGCCCAGAATGGACAAACCAAACTTTTCCTGCTTGGGCCAGACTATATGACGCTCCCGTCGTCGTCGCCACCGCTCTCTCTCTTGCTTCACCACTCACTTCACACATACACACACACTCTGAGCGCTGGCTCTGTTCCAACTGGCTCTAGAGGGGGCCATTGGCGTTTTTGCATTGGCCACCATAGCTCTCTAACACGCTTGGCGCACGGGAGAGGCTTCAGTTGGTTGCAATCTCCTCACCTCACCGCTAGATACTGCACACTGGACCTTTAAAGGGGGGGGGCAGTGTCGCCATTGACCTTTAGCTGACCAATGAAAGGTGATGAAATAAAGCAAAAGGTCTCAGGTCAGACTCAGTTCTTGTATTCGTCTGGCAGTATAGTAGTTGGGTTCAGCCTGCATTTTTTTTGGTGAATGTAAGTCCAGTATAGAGTCCTGCAGAGATGATGCAGGCCAATCCGGAAGCATCGCACTGGTTCGCTCGACAAACAGCCAATGGGATTTTTCCATCCATTTATTTCCAACCACCTTTTTAAAGACATGTAAAAGCTTCAAAATTCACAAGTGGGATATCTACTGATGTATTCTATGTCGTAGAACAAAAAGTTAAAGTCTCTTCAGCTTGTTTTAATTACAGACCTTATTTCAGGCATCCAACTAAAAACCTGTTCAAAAAACCCAACGCCATCCAGACGAGGGAACCAGCTAAAATGCTCACTCATTCCCAGGTTTGAGGACTCATTCCTGCAGCACTCTACACAGCTTTGGGGATTTCCAGGATTACTTTGTGTATTTAATGGGATATGAATGACACGGCAAGTCATTTCACATACAATAATATTATTGCAATGTATCACAATGTTTTTCCTAAACCTAACTAAGTGGTTTTGTTGCCTAAACCTTACTGAGAGCCGTTACCATAGTGTTGTTGCCTAAACAAGACACGTTAAATGACATGCGAAAAGCATAAAATAAGTTATCATGACACGTGGATTGTCCTTAAAATGTCATCAGGTTGGTGAAAAAGCTTTAGTGGGCTTTTGTGGCTCCAAACAGGAGCTGTGTGAGGTTTTAAAAAATCGATTTTTGTCCTTTAACTTAAAATCATGAGTCCAGCAACGCTAAATCAGTGGAGTACTCTTATAGGAGACTTGTGCTTCTTGTCTTGATTGGCATCATTCTTGCCGGAGTCCGTGTTTCCCAAATGTCTACTACTCTAACTAAGTTGAGTGTCTAAGGGTAAAGGGTGGCTTTTGTTGTATAAACTGTAAAGCCCTTTGAGGGAAATGTGCAGTTTTGAGGTTGTGTAAATAAAAGTGACTCGACAAAGACTCATATTGGACAAAATATGATAATAAAACCCAGTTTGACAAATACAGAGATATCCTTTCAAGAAGTCCAAGGGCCCCGAGTCGACCCCTGACTTTCTTCTGTTTGGCAAAGTCCAGGCACCGCTTTCCTCCTGAGTGCTGCCATGTTAGTGTGTACATAGTGAAATGACCATCCCAGTGTGTGCATCTGTGTATGTCTAAGTGTCAATGTGTGTGTGTGCATGTAAGTTCCTGCCCTCTTGTTCCTCTCCTTTATTCACCTTTAGCTCCATCACCGGCTGCTCCAGCCTCGTCTACTCCTCTCGGCCCTGCACCGTCGAGCTATTGATGGCCGCCCTTCATGGCCTCCGAGCCATCTCTGCAGCTGCTTCGGCTCCTTCTCCAGCTCCTACTTCTCCTTCATGTCTCTGAAGACCTGACAGACCTGGAGGTCCTGCCAGAGCTGAATTTGGAAACAGCTAAGAGATGAAAAAGATGCCCAGAGCTGATGCTCTTCTCTTCTGGAGTTCTATATGCCAGGGATGGCAAGTATGACTGTATCCTGCTGGGGCCTTTCTGCCTTTTCTGACTTGCACTCTCTCCAAAGCAAAGTATCCTCTCTCTGTGCTAGTTCAGCAGTTACTCATGTACAAAGTAACATTTCCCTTATTGATTTTGGGATGTTTGTTTAGCAGAAAGCCCGATGGGTCTTTTTTATCTACTACCTTTGAAAATATAGTACGAGAAGGTAAAAGGTGTGTAGTCTACACCGACCCCCTACGTTAGGAACCGCTCAAGCAGAAAATCACATTCTCTGCATGTCTGATCTACTGCATCTAAAAGGTATAGCTGAGGTCAGGCCAATATACTATGATGATTAAAAGCCTACAGTCAAGAGCTTTGAAACATCTTCACTTTCTACCACTAATTTACAGAATAATCTAGAAAAAGAGGAACTCCATTGAGAGTGGAGAGTACGACTGCACATGTGAAAAAGTTGGAGAAAGCCTTGTGTGTCTTCAGAAGGCTGTGTGAAGTCTGATCAATGTCCTCAAGTGATGCCACTTGAGTCAGGGTCGGTTGGGTCTGAAGACTACAAGTTTGAACATGAAAAAAAAGTCTGGTGGTGTGGAGTTAGAGAGAGAGTTAGATCTTACCAGACCTCTGCAGCCTGCTCCTCATATCCACTTGAGGCTACATTACAGTAGCTGCTACTAGCATAACACACCCAAGTCTCCGACCAAACTGTTAGCGGTCGAGTTGTAGGAGTGCAATGCTAGATCGGAAGATTACTCTTTCAATGCACCCAATTTGACTGTTATCAGCCCATTAAATAGATGTTATCAGTCACTATAAGCACCATAGATGTGGGTCATTAGGAGCCTACTACGCCTACTCTGTTGTGAAAATGAAACCTAAAAGCAACATGTGCTAACATGTAATACTGCATAAAACATCACGTTTGGATCACAAACAAAATGTTTACTTTAGGTTTAGGCAACAAAACTATTTCTTTTGGTTTAGGCAATAAAACTAACACTTCTTTAGTTTTAAGCAACAAAACTACATTTTTCGGTTTAGGCAAAAAAAACAGTAAGGTTTAGTCAACAAAACTATAACTTCTTTAGGTTTAGGTAACAACAACAAAAAACACATAGTTAAGTTTAGGGAAAAACATTGTGTTTTGGGTTTCACATGGGATGCAAACTCCAGTCTCCTTGGTTAAAATCCCTGTGTTTTGTGTCCCATCCATCGCACCCAACCTCCACCCCATATGGAGTTTTACACTGCCTATATCACAGCATTGCTCCTGTCATAATTACTACAGTCGCTAGAGATCGCTGTTGTGTTCTTTTAAACCTTTTTCTACCATCTACCATGTGAATAGATAAGAAAACCTACTAGTAGGTGTAGTGGACCCCTATTGACACACATCTATGGAGCTTACAACAACTGATAACACCTATTTAATAGCCTGACGACAGTCTAATCGTCAGTTCAATCTGTGTCAATGGGTGTTCCTTCTACTTGGTCAGCACTTTAAGGGACTGTATGTAAGGCTCAACATCGGCCAGGCCTTCGATTCATGGAGGGACCTTCGTTTGGTAAGCTGACATTACTGCCAAGCATGTGAAATATAGAGGGATATTGTGGTTTTAGCTGGTTAAGGTTAGTCAACATGATGCCTGTCAATCACATTCAGTCTTGTGTGTGTCGCCTCACTGTTTTGACCGATGCTTGCTCGCGTCTACGTAGTGTGAGCAACAGCACGCGATCTTCTCCGAAATCAACCCTCGAAAGGCTGCTGGTCCAGATCACATCCCAGATTGTGTGCTGAGGGAATGTGCAGAACAGCTGAAGGGACGTCTTCACTGACAAGTTCAACATCTCCCTCAGCCAAGCCAGAGTGCCCATCTGTTTCAAAAGCGCCACCATAATACCTCTGCCCAAGATGCCAAATCCAGCCTCCATGTATGACTACCGCCCTGTAGCCTTGACCCCTATAGCCATGAAATGCTTGGAGCGCCTTTTTAATGAATCACATCAAGTCATGCCTCCCAACCCGTTTGGACCCGTTGCAGTTCGCATACAAAGCAAACCGGTCTCCGGAGGATGCCATCTCCACTCTGCTCCACCTCACTCTGACGCATCTGGAAAACAAGAACACTTATGCCAGGTTCCCGGTGATTGATTTCAGCTCGGCATTTAACACAATCTTGCCTCAACAGCTCATTGAAAAGTTGTTGTTGTGCTGGGTGTGGATCCTGGCATGTGCAGATGGATCTTGGACTTTTCTGACGGAGAGACGACAGTCAGAGTTGGTAGCATAACATCTAAGACGACCACAGTGAGCACACAAGGGTGTGTACTGAGCCCTTTACTGTTTACGATGCTGACGCATGAATGTTCTGCTAGTTTCAACACCAACCATTTGCTGTCGGCCTCATCTCCGACAGCGATGAGTCGGCCTACAGAGAAGAGGTGGAGTAGCTGACAGCGTGGTACAAAAAACACAACCTTGTCCTCAACACCAATAATACCAAGGAGATGGTAGTTGACTTCAGGAGGACTGGTCACCGGCACCATCTCCCACTGACCATCAGCGGCTCTGAGGGGGAGAGGGTGGACGAGCTAACCTCCAGTGACAACACCACAGCTGTCATCAAGAGGGCCCAACAGCGCCTTCATTCTCTCCACAGACTGAAGAAGGTGGACCTCCCCATCCCAGCCATGACCATGTTCTACAGAGGCACCATTGAGAGCATTCTCACTTACTGCATCTGTTCCTGGTTTGGTAACAGCACAGCAGAGGAGAAACACAAGCTGAACAGGATAGTGAGATCTGCTGAAAAAAATTACTGGTGCCTTGCTGCCGCGTCTGCAGGACATGTACACCGAGCGCTGCGTGCGCAGAGCAAACGGCATCATAAAGGACTCCACTCATCCCTCTCATGGCGTGTTCGCACTCCTGCAGTCCGGGAGAAGATACAGAAGTATCAGATCAAGGACTACTCGGCTGTTAAACAGCTTCTTTCCCACAGCAATCAGACTGCTCAATGTGAAGAGAATGTGAACTGCACTTAAGAGACTGTTCCTTTAAAAATACATTTAATTATTAAATTATAACTATTTATTTTATTCTATTTTAGCATACTTTTCGCTTATTTATTAGTGCTCTTATTTATTAATTACTTTATAGTTTTTACCAGTTGTTTTGCACTGAATTACTGAGTGGTGGATGTGTGAAAAACAAATGTGTTTTTATGTGGAGCATAAAAATTACAAATAAAGAAATCTTGAATCTTGACTGTCGTTGACTTAACGGCCACAGGTGTCACCGTTAACAAGCAATTTCTGATTCTTACATCTAGCACCTTTAATCGATCTTCACTGCACCATTAAAATGAAAATAAAGTGACAGGAACTTGCAATATAAATAACAGATGTAGCTTAATTTTTGTAGGAAACATCTCTAAATGAGAATAGAAAATACCAAGAACTCACCAGACACCACCTTATCTTAGGTCATACCAATCGTTGGCAAGATTTTCTCAGCCCTTCAAATGCTGAGGAGAGGGACATCAACTGTAATAAATTCTGGTATTTGGTATCCCCAAATGATCCAAAGTGTCTCCTCCAGGTCTCTGCCTCCTGGGAAACGAGTAGTTGAATCACAAACTGTCACTGTCAGAATGTTTAAAGGCTAATTGTGTAAAAATCCCAGGGTTCCAGAGTCTGTTCCCATCCTCATGGAAAAAGGGAAATCACACACAACTGGAATATCTAGTATATAGGTGAGGGCTGCCTGTCCAGTCGTTTCATTGCAGTCAAATTACTTGTGATGTGAATACCCACAAGGTCACATGGAATGTTCCTCTTCTCTCTTTACCTGATGTCAACAGCTTATTTAACTGTGACATGATACCACTGCAGCTTGAACAGACTTAATGTATATAAATGACTCAACCCAAATCCATCAATCATTTTGCTGAGCTGAATGGCATTTCAACAGTGGTGGAGGAAGTCCTCACATCATTAACTGAAGTAAAACTGCCAATACAATAATGTAAAAACACTCAATTAAAAGTAAAAGTCCTGCATTCAAAATCGTAGTTAAAGGTCTCATATTATAAAAAAGTGAGATTTTCATGTTTTTTTTATTATAAAGCAGGCTTAAGTCCTTTATACATACTGTGAAAGTATCGAAACACTCAATCCACAGGGAAATACACACAGCCCATATTCAAAAACTCTGCATTTGAAACAAGCTGTCAGGATTTCTGCCAATTTGTGATGTCACAAATATACAATATTTCGTCCCTTTACACAGATTTAAACGTAAACATTCTAAATGTGTCCCAGTTTATTCCTGGTTGCAGTGTATGTGAATGTCATCAGCTGACAGAAAGTAAACATGGACCCAAACTGTTGCCCAGCAACACAATTATGTTGCAATTTTCATTCTGTCGAAATGCGCTAAAACGGAGTGTTTCAGACAGAGGGTAAATACAGGCATATTCAGGCCGACAGTATGAGGAAAATGAAGTTGTTTTTTTTAACATTACAGCATGTTAACATGTTCTAGTAGAAACACAAAATACAAATATGAACCTGAAAATGAACACGATATGGGACCTTTAAATAAAAGTACAGTAGTATTACCACCAAAGCAGGGCCGGCTCTAGCCCTTTTGGTGCCCTATAGGCGAAATTTGGGATTTGGAGTCCCCCCTCTCCCCTGCCACCGCAGCCTATATATGCTGCTCTGGGGCTTTGATACACATCAGACATCACAAAGGTTTTAAGACAAAAATTCAGATTTTTATTTTCATAAATAAATGTATTTATTATGATATAAATAAACAGTTGGTCCCTGATATTGTTGGTTTAAAAGTGTTTAGTCAGTTTCACTACAATTTACACTTTTGTTAACAAATAAGTGATTTACAGGGTTGAAAAGTGTATTTCTTTATTTATATATTTGTTACCTCAGAAAATGAGGTCAATGGAATATTTATTGAACTTTTTGTTGCATGAAATGTATTTATGGTGTTGTTACTATGGCAACAAAGACAATAGTTAGTTTCAATTTACTGTTAAAATTAAAATGATTTCAGCTGTGATTCTTGTGTCTCCCTCTTTTATATCGGCCCATTTTACCTGAACATTGTGTCGTAGCTCAAGAGGGAACCTGCTGATACTCTAACTCTTATAATTCCAAAACAATTATACTTTTTTTTCCGCATTTTTTTAACAAATAAATATAGACCCATGGCGATTTATAAAAATATAATTAGATCTTCGTCTTATAGTCTTGTTTATTTTACTTTATTTTATTTAATCAACATTTTATTGCTGATCATTATTATCTCTTTTATTATATTTTATTTTATTAAAATGTTATTATTTTAATACAATCTGCTTATTTTGTGTAGTTTCATAATTTGTATTTATCTTTTTTTATTGTTTATTTTTATTTCCTTGTATTTTATTTATCTTTTATTATCTTAAATACCCATCTCTTATTGCTTTCTTATTCAATGAACTTTTATATTGGTTGTTTTTTTATGTGTATTAGTCTCTAAATCCATTTTTTAACACTCTATATTTTGGTCAGTCATCTGTCCAGCACTTTGAATTGCATTTGACTTGTTTGAAAAGTGCTATATAAATAAAGTTTGATTGATTGATTGATAAATCATTTAAAAAAAAAAAAGTGTCCCATTTTACCTGACACCACCTGTTAAACATGAAACTTATTTTAACAACTGAACCTAACTGGTTCAAAATATGTTATTATGAACTCATATTTCTTTCTCAATTTCTGAGACATAAACAAGGCAACAATAATGAGTCATTTCTTATTATTTTCACTGTGACTTTCATCATTTCACTGAACAACAGAACAAAACTGAAAGTTCCTGTGGCATCAAACTGCAACACATCAGCATGGTTTTGGAGAGAGAAGCACATCAGGTGCAAATCAAACCCAAACTGTCACTGACTTCCTTTGTTGTATTGTTTGTTGTTGATTTTACACTAGATGGCAGCTTCACACTATTCATGAAGCATGATCAAGCACTCATTATATGACATGTGTGTTTTGCACTTATTTGATCATATTTCCAACATGGAATGCAGGTGGTCCACTAACATATAGATAGATGATAACCAGGCCTATATAGACCTGCAGGCTTTACTTATTATTATTTTTCTAGCCTGTTTTCTTTTCTTTTCTTTTCTTTCACAAAATCCACCTTATTAACCGGAATATTGAAAGGGAATATGATAATAAAAAACACAATTACATATTTTTTAAATAGTATACAGCATAATGCTGAACTCCTTACAGAGTTTTTTAAATAAAGCAAAGTAACACAACGACCTCAGCTGTCGTCCGGGAGGGAACACTTTGCTGAAGAGGATTATTCAGTCGCCAAATTCCCGCTGATGACAAGCCAAAAACTGCATCCAGGATTCAGCACTCAGGACTCAGCATCCAGGATTAGAGCATCCTCACATCCTCGCTGCTGCTGCTGCTGCTTCTGCTCTCTGATTCCACACACCTGTGTGCCTGTTGCCTCTTCCGCTACTTTAGTCGTCTGCTACTGACTGAAAAACAACATCCACGCGTTCACTCCTTCAGTTGATTTCTCCATTTCACCGGGACAGATAGACGCAGCTATAATCCTCCTTGTTTAAGCAGACGTCCGTCCAAAGAGCCGCGGTCAACTCTCTATAGTGCTCATCATCCTGTCATGGGCAGTAATGTATCGGGTATATCGACGCTGCAGAGAGGACAACAGCAGGGCTTCCACAGACTCCGAAACTCTCACAAAGGTCAGTCAGCACCACAAACACACCAAACACAAACTCACCGACACCTTTAACGCATCATTTGGCACCTCTTTACGAACGAGCATGGTTAAAAACGAGTAGTTAATGTGACGTTAGTGTGCAGAAGCTTCATATAGACAGGTGTTGGAGTCCCGTGTGATCCACTCTGTGATGCTGATGATGCTGCTCCTGATGCTGCTGCTGATGCTCCGGGAGCAGATCATCGGTTGGTGCTGAAGAACAGCTCCCGGGTCAGGCTGCAGGAGGCCGGCCTGTTGCTGGTGGAGGTGAGCTGGTACTGGTGGTGGTGCTGGTGCTGGTGGTGATGTGATCAGGCAAACACACCAATACAAGCGTAAATTGATTTATGGTCTAAAAAGTTTTGCTGAACTTGGGGGACAGAAGGTTGGTAGATATTTTTAGTTGAGCTTTTGTTATGAAGCCTACAGAAGTTTGTTTTGTTCTCATTACTCTCCATGACCACCTTCCCTCTCTCCCTCCCTGTCTACCACCTCCAAGTTTCAACTAGTGTCCACAACACATCCAGTTTGTTGTTGTTGTTTTGAGGATACAGGGTGGAGTCAGGTAACATGGGACACTTTTTGGTAAATGATTTATAAGACTATCAAATAAGCTATACATGAGATCTAATGATATTTTTCTATGAATTGCCATGGGTCTCTTAAATATTTATTTGTTATAAAAAATGTGAAAAAGTATAATTGTTTTTAAATTACGAGAGTTAGAGTATCAGCAGGTTCCCTCTTGAGCTACGACACAATGTTCAGGTAAAATGGGCTGATATATAAAAGAGGGAAACAGTCATTTCAGCTGAAATCATTTGAATTTCATTGAACAGTAAATCAACACTAACTATTGTCTTTGGTGCCATAGTAACAACACCATAAATACATTTTATGCAACAAAAAGTTGAACAAATATATAGTGCTCACACTATTGCTCACACTGACCCCCTTTATACCTGGCATTAAAATGTGTCTTGGGTGATCGGATTGCAATCAGATAGTGCTTGACTGCATGACAGTACATGTGTAAATGCTCCCAAAACACATTGAGGACGGATTGTGACCCGATCGTCAAAAACCACCTCTGGAGGTGGTCAGGGTCACATAGTGACCACATTGAAAACAAGTGCAAATGCAATTGCGTTTTCAATCCGCATGCAACGTGGCCGGAAATACATAATCAGGTGTGCCTGGGACAATGTTTGTATATTAGCTATGGCTAGAAGTCCTATATACATTGCATCAGTTGCACTTTAATTAAGTGTAACAATGCCTACATGCATTGTCCCTGTCAAATAAATAAATAAATAAATACATTTTTAAAAAAACACCCATACCCACCATGTAGCTCAGGGACAATGTTCAAATAATATAGATACTATTCAAAGCGTACAAGTGCAAGTCAGGAATCTCAGTGTGGCTGTCATTGAAGTAAAAGGTCTTTTTCAGCTTTGATTAAACCTGTCCATAATTCACAAAACAATCCCACCTTAAAGGTCCCATATTGTAAAAAAAATCTTTTATATTATAAAGCAGGTTTTATTGCTATATAAATACTGTGAAAGTATCGAAATGCTCAATATACAGAAAAATACACACAACTCGTTTTCAGAAACTGTGCATTTGAAACAAGCCGTCAGGATTTCTGTCTCATTGTGATGTCACAAATACAATATTTAGACCATTACACAGTTTTAAATGTAAACATTCTAACATTCTGTGTCTCAGTTTATTTCCTGTTGCAGTGTATGTGAATGACATCAGCTGACAGGAAGTAAACATGGACCCAAACTGTTGCTTAGTAACGCAATTCCGTTGCAATTTTGTTGAAATGCACTAAAAAAAGCGTTTCAGACAGAGGGTAGATACAGGTATATTCAGGCAGACTATATGAAGGTGACTATACATAAAGGTTTTTTTTAACATTACAGCATGTAAACATGTTCTAGTAGAAACACAAAATACAAGTATGAACCTGAAAATGAGCATGATATGGGACCTTTAAGGTCCATTAAGAAGCTACTCTGGAGCTTTCTAACATATCACATGATCTTTATCATTTGTCGTGGGATTGTTTAAAAGTTTCATTTTTTTCCAGGAACATCTCGTCCAGTTTGGCTTAAAAGTTTTTAGTCCATTTAAAAAAATGAACTTTGGTGAGAAGTGCTCAGAAAAAAAAAGTTTGAGATAATCTACTTCGGCGATTCCATCTGCTAAAGAAGGTGATGTGATACGATCTAAAGCTCCAGAATAGCTTGTTATCCAAGTGTTGGTGAAGGCTCATGGGGAGGTTTTCCAGGACTAAATTAGAATCTTGTTGGCTGCTGTCAAACCAAGCGAGATTTTATGTGTTCTTTTGGAAATAGAAACATTATTATTATTTCCTTTTCTTTCTTCCTTTTCTTGTGTTATTGTGTGGGTTTGTTGATTGTGAGTTGTTGAAGAAAGATGCTGAGAATTGAATCCCTGAAGTAAAACATGTGGATCTGTGCACGGCGAAGAGTCTGGAAACATAGTATACCTTAAAAAAACAATCCAGTTAATGATCATGGTCATTAGCCACAACGTGAGAATGTAATTTCCAATGCACATGTTAACTGTGATTAATTGAAATGCATGCTAAAAATACATTTATGCACCGAGGAGAAATGATGAAGTTAGGCAGGTGTTTATAAGTGCAACGCCAAGCTAAAGTAACTAAATCCGTCTGAGTACTTTAATCAAAAGTTAAACAATAAAATGTGCTTCGTACAGCCAAACTTATTCTCACATACCCACTCTAAAAGTCTTTCCAGGACCTTCTGAGCTGAGTCCCATGTGTAATACAATCACGTAAAGTACAAAAAGTCCCCCTCTACATCCCCCCCGTCCTGATCCCACTGTTACATCTGGATTACAGAGGGGGAAATGAGCCTGGGGGAACAGTTTAAAAAGGAGCTGTCATCGGGATAATCACCATAAGTACACAGTTTGCCCTTTCACATCCTCTTTTTCTATCTCGAGCACACTCGCTGAGAGCGCACGGCTATTTTCACATCGCAGGAACACAGGGCGCAGAACAAGTGAGTCAGGCGAAGAGAGGCAAGGCGGTGTGCATGAGAGAAGAGGGACCCGTTATTCAGCCAGGTTTCCCTGACAACCACCCAATAACATGTGCAACAGTTCCCATGGTGATGGTTTCCAGAGTGCGTTATCAGCGGGAGATGATGGCTGATTGGAATGAGGACCAGACGACGTCACTGGCAGCCGTTCAGTAATGAAAGGACGGGGGATGTGTTTGTGCTGCTCTGCATCCCGGTTTATTAGGCCGGCGTTTGGACAGCGCTCAGTGAATATCTGGATATGGAACAGAGATCTGCAGATCAATGCTCAGCCGAGGAGATGATGAATGCACTCAGTCACAGATGCAGCTTATAACCCCCCGAACGAACGAACGAACGAACGCGCACGCACACACACACACACACACACACACACACACACACACATCCCTCCGACTCACGTCTCAAAGACACTCTCACTTCTTCAGTACAGACATTAATTTGTTTTCAGCT
>CAKAOI010000222.1:0-20677 GCA_916701655.1 Sebastiscus albofasciatus
TGGGAGTGGGCAAATATGCTGCTTTATGCAAATGTATATATATATTTATTATTGTAAATCAATTAACAACACAAAACAGTGACAAATATTGTCCAGAAACCCTCACAGGTACTGCATTTAGCATAAAGAATATGTTCAAATCATAACATGGCAAACTGCAGCCCAACAGGCAACAACAGCTGTCAGTGTGTCAGTGTGCTGACTTGACTATGACTTGACCCCAAACTGCATGTGATTATCATAAAGTGGGCATGTCTGTAAAGGGGAGACTCGTGGGTACCCATAGAACCCATTTACATTCACATATTTGGAGGTCAGAGGTCAAGGAACCCCTTTGAAAATGGTCATGACAGTTTTTCCTCGCCAAAATTTAGCGCATGTTTTATTTGACATCCTCCGTGATCGATTGCGTTAATGTGTCAAAGAAATTAGTGGCGTTAAAACGTTTGCGTTATTATCACGTTAACTTTGACAGCCCTAGTGTGAATATGTATAAGCACCAATAGTCATCCACAAAATACGGTTTGGACTGTAACTAATGATTATTTTCATTTTCAATAAATCATTCAATACATTTTTGTGTTAACTAGATTAATTGTATGCTCAATAAAATGTCTTAAATAGGGAAAAATGCCTGTCGTTACCCAAGATAATGCCTTTAAATTCTTCTTGTTTTGTCCGACCAATTCTGCAAAATCTCGTTCGAATATTTTAGTATTTAGTAGTATTTTTAATATTATATTAGGAAGCATGTGCACATCAGTAATACAAACGTTTGTAATGTGGATATCATCCCTCATTTCAGATATTTAGCAACAAAAGACAAACATTAGCAGGGAGTAAAAAAGGCAAAACAAGAGCAAAAACAGACAATCTAAATATGTAAAATTAAATAAAAAAAATTAATTAAATAAAACTAATACTGCAAAATCTCAAGATATTTAATTTCCAGTTATATATAAAAGAGAAAAAAAGACTTCAATGACTGTAATGGTTAATCAAGTATCACAATTGTTGCCAATTCATTTTCTGTTGATTGAATAATGAATTAATTGACTCATCATTTCGGCAGTAATTACTGTATTATGAATATTAAGGAATTCTGCAGAACATAAATTCATTTCTCAATATTCACCAGCCCTGTGCTTTATTACTAACTTACACAAAACTAGAAATATCAGATTTAAAATGCAGATGAAGGACATATTTCTTTTTTTGAAAGGCAGTCCTCAGTAACACCTTGCATTCAACATGTCAGCTTTTCATTGTAGGAAAACCTGAGACTGTCACCCTCAGTGACCGAACACTAAAATACTTTTTAAATGAAATTATTATACAAATTTAATTAAAATGTGCAGGTGGTGGTCACCTTCTACCTCAAAATTAATGTCTTTGTTATCAAGCACTTCACTGGGATCACAGGCCGCCCCAAAACCAAGCACACGTTTGAGACGTTTTTGAGTAATGAGTAATGTCTGCTGAGCAGCTGTTAATTCTTTCACAGCCTTGTAATTGTGTAGAAAGATTTAATGCCGTGAAGCAGCGACCTTGTGCGGGAGCAGGATTTTACTGTTTCTGCATCGCTGCAGCCCAGAAAAAAACCTGCAACCCTGTTTTTTTTGTGTTTGCAGCAATGCAGTGGCACGCTGTGTTTCTGCTGCAGTCTGCAGCAAACAACATCTGCATCATCATCAGAATCACGTGCGACCAACAAATCAGTTTTACACATGCACAATCCATAATAATAAATCAACTAAATATTCTGTGATTCTGTAGACAAAAGCTGTATTTTGGATCTTAAATAATCAGGAGCTCACTATACATACACTCAGCTGTGTTTGCTGTGTGAAAACCTAAATTAGTGTGCACCTGGCGTCCGGGCCTTTCTGCCTCATCTGCACTCATTATGCCTGCTGTGTTCGCATGGCAACATTATTTTTCTCAAGGGTCTCAAGGTGCTGCTTTTACACAGCGCAAAGTGGTTTATACAACACCGTTTTTCCATAATTACCAAATGCGTGTGTACTGTGAAAACAAACGAGACAAATTAATGAATCAGTCTTTACGTAACTTTTATTTACCCTCTTTTTCTTTTTTACAGTTATAACTTATGACATGAAGGAGTTATTAGGCTGATAAATGGATGGATGGAAATCAGGAATTAACCATAGAAAAAAGTACTAATGAAGCTAAATTAAATTTGGTGACAAAAACAACATGCATTAGCAACTGCAAAATAAGGAATCTGAAGGAAGCCAAGCAGTATTTTCTGAATGTTTTTATTGGACTTTAATAGTTGTAATCCACAGAGGACATGTTTGTGGATCATGGTACACATTTGTGGATTGTCTTCTGTGGATTACAACTAATAAAGTCCAATAAAAACTTCCATACTCAATTAAAAAAAAAAAGGTTTTACAAGTTGCTGCAGTGTTAAAGGGGACATATCATGAACCTTTTCAGTGTTTGTTCACATCCATTTGGGTGTCTGGAGTATCGACCGATAGTGGATTTTTAAAGGCTGATATAAAATAATGATAGTTTTGAGCAGGAAGAAGCCGATTAGTTGGCCGATATCTTCTTCACTTCTTCAGCACGCCCTTTTTAATAAATCAGTTTTTGTCACTCCGAATTTAATCATTCGTAAAAGAATATCCAGAAGTGTGATTTGGTGGATTACATCATTGGAAAAGTTTCTATTTATCTGCAATGGGTGATGCCGTTCTGTGGCTTACAGTATGACTGGCCAGGATTACTTCTGTTGCGCGTCTCGTACGTTGTTAAATGCCACTCTTGCAAAATGTTCGTGCATATTCCTGTTGGTACGGAGGATCCTTAAGTGTGCGATTTAATTTCATGAATGGATGGTTCCGAGGCTGGATTATGTGGAAGAGAGAACGCCAAATTGCCTGTCTTGCACCTGGGACAAAGAGCTGATAGTGTTGTGTTATATATATATTCGAGAGATAACTTTTTTCTCCCGCTCTACCTTGACTTTGTGTATGAAGCCTCAATGCAAAACAGTGACATACGTCCCAGCGTGACTGGTGGTGGCCACTTATCAGAGCCCAGTTCCGCCGAGCCGTTAACGATAGTTTGACGATTCGGTTTGTATTGCAAATTTTGGGTCACGGTTCAGTTTGTTTTGCACATAAAGGGAGAAGAAAAACAACCATTTCCAACGTGTTTGAACTCCAAATTATATAAATAGATTGATTGATAGTAATGAATGATATTTCTATATCATATGAAGCAATAACACTGATTTTATACATGAGATACGGCAGATTACTTAATGGTCAAGTCAGCCTATGTTCAGATAATCGCCTCTTCTACGTCTCTGGCACCTCATCAAATAATTAGCAGGCCTGTATTTAATAGAGGTGCAACGGCTAAACAAGCCCTAATTCAGACAGTACGAGAAAATAATGTGTTTTTTGAACATTAAAGCATGTAAGCATGTTCTGGTAGAAACCTAAAATACAAGTGTGAACCTGAAAATGAGCATGATATGTCCCCTTTAAATGAACAAAAGCATGCTGGGAGGTTCAGTCACAAGATGGCAGCAGAGGACCATAAAAGTACAGCACATAGTACAGGAGTTTTGATCCCACTGCCTTCAGGTGATCTATCTTCTGTTAATTCTGCATCAGGTCCTCAGCTCTCGTTCATTTCTACAGTTTCATCACACAAAACACGATCCACGTTCGCTACAGTGCTGATTTTTTCCTCCTTCCCTCTCGTGATGGCGGTGATCCCAGGGCCTCTTATTGCGAAGAATTTCTGCGGCAGTATACTTGCTGATTGCTTCGTTCTCACTCCTCACAACAACCAGCTAAGACACTGCCAGAGAAACACCCACAGCAGCCGCAGCACGTCCAACCGTCTGTCCCTCCTCCGCCTGCCGTGCACTTCCACCCGTGAGTCTGGCGCTACAGACGCTCTCACTGTTCATGCCCAGCTTCCTCGTGGTGGCGATGGGGGCAGCGGTAGTGGTGGTTGGAAGGCAACGGCCTCACACTAAAAGCCCCCGGCGGCGGCGGCAGCAGCGGCAACATGGTCCCAACAGCTGCAGGCTCTATGAGAGGAAATAATGATGGAATCAGTGGCGGAGAACATTTACTCAAGTACTGTACTTAAGTTAGGGATGCACCGATACCGGATCTGATATCGGGCCAATACCGACTCAAATAGCTGGATCGGATATCGGTGACAATGGGGCCGATCTATTAAATTAAATTCTACGTTTATATACTATATACATTATACACTGGAATTTTAATTCCTGTTTAAGTTTTCACCAATTTCTTGCTGCATTAAAAAAGGTTTACACTTGAATTTTAATTCCTATTAATATTGAAGATTTTTTTGCCCAGTTGCTGGTTTACAATTTATCATTTTAGTTATAAAAAACAATTCAGTAAATTTACATCTATGTATTTATTTGTTACGTTTTGTTTTACAAAGTTAGGAAAGCAATGTTTAAGTCCAGCCTGATGTTGCCTTACACATAACAGAATGATCCCAGTCACTTCCACACAGTGAGACATACAGCATTAATTAAACACCGGTATCAGATCGGTACTCGGTATCGGCTGATTCCCAAAGCCCAGTTATCGCTATCGTATTTCCTTTTTCTTATATATATATATATATATGTCCCCAATATTTTTTTGCTTTTACAAAAAAGCAGTGTGTAGCTGAGGTCTCGTCATGTTCCTCTAAACTTCTCACAAGACTCACATGGTGTAATTTCAACAACTGTTCAAGACCCAAAGAGGTCAAAGTATCCAATATTTCACTAAAAATAAGCAAAGATTAGAGAAAAGTCTACTGCGGCTCCCGTTACTAGTACTTTTAATTTGAATACTTCAAGTAAATTTAGCTGATAATACCTCTGTACTTTGACTTAAGTAGAATTTGAAATGCAGGACTTTTACTTGTATTGGAGTATTTTTACATTGTGATAGTACTTTTACTGAAGTAAATGATTGAAGTACTTCTTACACCACTACATATATTTATTGATTTTATACATTTAACACATTGTACACACAACACAGATCCTTCCCCCAAATTGAACATATGGCAATGTATAAAATAATAATAATATAATAATTATTATAAAAAATCTTACTTGTAAATAAATAGCTAGACATTAAGGTAAAGGGATATATATTTATAATGAAAATATAATGAAGTAAATAAATAAAATAAAACAAATAAAAAACAATACTAAATAATAATAATAAAAGGATTGAAAAACTTCTTACACCACCGCATGGAATAAACATAATTTGGCCTAATAGATTGTAATATTAAAATAAATATCAGTTTCTTTTTAGGAGTTTTGCAATAAGATGTAATAAAGAGGCCCTCTCTCCTGCCTGACTCAGTTTTATATAACTGCGATGCATCGATACGTCTGCGCTCCGCTGCCCAAAGTGACCCAAAGTTAGATCCCTGATGCTCCTCCAGCCTTTCATGCAGCATCACTTTAAGTGCACACAACTTGGGCAAACAGAAAACACCCCCGAACTAAGAATAGATTTGCCATGACTCATGATTTTGCAACAAAATACTCTGTTTGATTTAGCTCTCATCTGTTTGTGCGTAGCTATCTGTTCACACGAGTACCGTATAATGTGAGTACCTGTGCATGTGTGTGTGTGTGTGTGTGTGTACCTAAGGGGCTATAATCCCCCCCTTGCTATCAGTTGGTGTTTGCTCGCTGCAGTGCTATTTTGGGCCGGCTGACCACTCCATACTGTCCTCTCCCTGTGGACTCGGCTTTGCTGACAGGACAACATGGATACCGGAGAGCAAACGAGGGAACAGAGGGAATTATGGAGACGGAGGCGTCGGGAGGGACGTTTGGACGACGTACAGTTGGACGAACGTCCTCTATCGGGTGTATCTTATCCGCAGCGAGGCTATTTGTAGCTCCCCGTGTCTGCTTTTTGGTGCATTTTATGACGCATTTTTAGGTTGTGTAACTTGAAATTCCTCACTTAATGGGTGCTTGGAAAACCTTGACCTTATCTGATGGCAAAAGAACAAATTTAGATACTCATAAAAAAATTATGCTCTGATGCGGACACTAAATATTTATTTATGTGCCCCCCTGTGTAACACACCCACAGACACAGGAACACCTCATGACCTGCTTTCCGTTTGCCAAACGCCTGCATCTGTGTCTCTTTGTGGCGAGCCAGACGCTGCCTCCACTGAACACATGATGAGAGGAATTCCTTCCTGCTCGGGGCTTGATGTAATCCCTAATACAGGATTGAGGAATGCCAGTGAAAACAACACCCTGCTTGCTTGAATGAATGACCGGCTGCATCACACAGCAAACAGCAGCAGTGACGACTCACTAACCTGTCCACACACACACACACACACACACACACACACACACACACACGCTTCGGGCCTCAGGCTGCGCTGAGTTTTGCCTTCCTATTTGTGCTATTATTGGACAAACAAAACAAAAGAAGTAGTGGGAAATTAGTTTCAAATATTAGTGTGAGGTGAATCAGGGCTGCACGATCATGGCCAAAATGATCAATACTGAGATCACGATTATTCATTGATTTTAGGTACAAAATCTTTGTATTACAATTTCACATTTAAATAAACACAGCGCTGTTTTCACTTCCCTGCTGTGCTAAATTCCAACTGTCAAAAATTCTACTTGTTATCCTTTTACTTTCTTATCTATATTTGCATAAAACACACAATTAAAATGATTAGGAAATAAATTATTGCATTTTTATTTAAATACTTGCTTTGTAAGTGTTTTTTTATAAGCTGCTTAGAGCTACAGTAGTGTTAGGAAGTTAAACAACTCATATTTCTCTCTCTAATATCTATTTTATATTGCTGTTAAACATCTTCAAACAACTGGATTTAAGTTATTAGTTAGTAGTACATAAGTTTCTCGACACATTTTTACAAGATTACATTTGAATTGTTTCGTGATAGCGTTATAATTTTACCTTCGCACCAATACTCATTTGTTCTGAGTAGAGCTTGAACGCACCGCAATGTAAGTCGACGGCAGTGGCTGCTGATATGACAATTCATCTCTACCTGTTAAGTTTAGGAAGCGTTTGATTAACGCAGCAGAGTTTTCTATGAGCGGAGCACGCATATTAAACGTCAATATTGCAGTCGATCATGTCCATTTCATTATGGGAAGCCAAAATCGCGATTAATATTCAATTAATTGTGCAGCCCTAATGGTGAATATTGAATTAATTGACTTAGCTTTTCAGGTTAAAAGTCAGGTTCTTAATTTTGACTATTCTTTTTAATTGTACTGATAGGCTTAAATTAGAGATATTAATGTACAAGTAGCTTGCAATGGATTACTTACATGTCCTAAAATAATAATAATATTCATCACATAGTTAAAGTGCAGTGATGCAGGAGTGGGATACTGGCGCAAATATGATTGAGAGGCCAAGAGAGATATCAAGATGAAACAACATGATTGTGGCTGCGACTATAGGGGGTCTCGAATAAAAAATGTTGTGCTTCGAAGCTTTGGTGAGAAATATTTGAAGGTATTTGAAGCTTTGTGGCAGGCTGACATGTTCTGTCTCCATCTCCCCTCGTTTCACACCTCTACACACAACAAACAGCGACATTCGTCTGAGAATAACTAATAATAATTTATGTTGAATATGAATAATGTGAGATTATTCCTCTTTTAATGGGCTATTTGGGGATTTAGACATTATTATTACATACTTATATATATGAAAACACAAAAAAATGAAGCCTTCGAATACTGATTTGAAGGTTGATCACCATGGCAGTGGTCGAAGCTTCAAAGCATTGGGGTCAGCCCTAACTGCGACTAATAATTCATTTTATCTGCCAGTTATTTCTCTCAGTTAATCTGTTGATCACCATTCCTTAAATGCAAGATTGCATCTTCAGATGTCTTGTTTTGTCTGACCAACAGTAAAAAGATATTCAGTTTACTGTCACATAATATGACGGAAAAGCCTCGTAACAGAGAAGCTGAAACGAGGAAATGTTTTTTTTCTAATTGAAAAATTAATTAAATGGTTCCAATCGTTTCAGCTCTAAACACGATAACAATTAAATAAATTTGATGAATAGATAATAATTCGGTCACGTTCTTACATTCCTATACTTTAATCAGATATTTCCCTCCATTTGAATCATAGTTTCCTTAACTAATGATATTCAAGTAATTTAATGTTATTTCATAAGGAAATATTCTTGCGTTAAAGGGATAGTTTTGGTGTTTTGAAGTGGGGTTGTATGAGGTACTTATCAATAGTCAGTGTGTTACTTACAGTAGATGGCGGTCGGTACGTCCCCAGTTTGGAGAAGCAGACAGGAGTTACTGCACAGGAGAAAAGCGATGTACTGTTGTGGATGCGGCAGGCAGCAAAACTGATTCTGCCCATCTCAAAGAAAGACCCACCTGAAAAAAAAATCAAGTGTACGTTATATTTAGAATATTTTTGCAGGTTTACCTCGCTGTGAGACAGCTATACAGTCTATGTTTCCGATTGGGGATTGGGAATTGGGAATTGAAGCTGTTATTGATGCTCTCGCCAAAGCAACCAGACTCCACTGAAAAAAAACAGTAATTTTACCTCGCAGAACACGGGAGTTGCTGGTCTACCGCTGCCTCAATCGGTTAGTTTGTTTGTGCTATTGCAGTTTTTTCAATGGAGTCTGGTTGCTTTGGTGACACCATAGATGGATAGGGCTGTCTCACAGCAAGGTAAGCGGTGAAAATATTCTAAATATAGCGTACACTTAAACTGATACTGATTCTTTTAGGTGGCTAAAATATGTTTTGCTGCTGCCTCCGTCCACATCAGTACATCGCTTTGCTCCCGTGCGGTAACTCCTACCTGTTTCTCCAAACTGGGCGCGTACTGACCGTCATCTACTGTAGGTAATACACTGACTATGGATAAGTACCTCATACAACCCCACTTCAAAACAACCAAACTATCCCTTTTAAGATGACCTGAAAAACACAACTGCAAAGTTTAAGTATGTTTGGTTTGTTTTAGATGATAGAGGATTTGTTGTAGGTTTTGAAAAAGTAGCATTCTGGTAATTGTACAGTGTTTTAGATATCTTACTGACAAACTTTGAACCATAGAGGTGCAGAAACTCTTAAGAGTGTTATGTCAAATTTACACCAGGCAGCAGTGAAGTGCAGGCGTGTTCATACGACGGAGTATGAGGGCCACATTGAGGAAAAAAAAATAATCTCAGATTCCGAGAATAAAGCCATAATATTACGAGAATAAAGTCACATTATTAACATTTCTTTAATCCTTTTTTTATGCTTTTTTCATGCTGAATAAAAAAAAACTTATGAGCACATTTCTTGTAAACACACGATGTGAAGTGGTGCTTTTCTGTGATTCTTTGTGGCGATTCTGTTTTACAGATCTGTTGATTAAACCAACTAATCAATTAGTGTTAAAGTTTAAATTTAGAATTTCTTTAGTCGAGGACGGTCCTAGTCAAGTGTAATAGTACGTAAAATGCAGTGTTTGTCTTAGGCCGGCATTTTGTTTAAGTAACCACGTCACTCTCACATGGGATAATAAGTCTAAAGTTCATGACATGTTCAGCCTACAGGAAACAATTCTCTAGTAACGCGCTAGATTTCCCCATTACATCACCAGAAAAGACACGTGTATACACACATAACACTTCATTTTACGGGTCCACATATTTCTTGGTAATTTGGTGATAAATAGCAAGTAACCTATTTGGCATTTCTTTGTAATTACTGACAAATTACCCAAATATTTACCTCAAAATGTATCGAATATTCTAAACATGATTTAATAATTATATTCTGCTATTTCCCAATAGCTGGTAATGTATTTAATACATTTCCAGGAAAAAGAATACAAAGTGAATTGATATGCTTCATTTACATATCTGCTGATAAATAGATGATAATTAGCAAATAAGTTCTTTAAAAACTGCCTGAACCATGACATTAGCTACCAGGTTAGTGTAGTTTGTGTCGACCATAGGTTACACAATGGTGAGATTTGTGTCTGATCAGAAGTGTCTTCTATTAGTTTTCCACCTCCGATGAAGAGCAGCTGCTTCTCAAGCCGAAGGGCCCTATTTTAACCGTTATTATATCACTTTTATTCCTTGGCTTTTGGCTCGGCACGAGAGTTGACTATTATCCTTTTATTATTTGAATGTGTTGTTGGTTTTAAGTTGGTCTTAGTTGTTTTATTGTGTTGTTTTTATGTAGAATTGTTCAGCACTTTGGTCAACTTTTGTTGTTTTTAAATTAACTTTATAAATAAATTTGGCTTGGATGGATTGGATTTGGATTATATGCTATTTTAGCATATAATTATTAAATCATGTTTATAATAAAGTCATTTTGAGGTAAATATTGGGGTAATTTGGCAATAATTCCAAAGAAATTTCAAATAGGTTACTTGGTAATTACCTGGCAGACCTTTTAAAATAAAGTGTTTCCCACATATAACCTGCTGGGTCCCTCTGCTGTCAGGCCTCAGATACTGAAACATATCACCAACCCTGTACGCTCCACCTCCACCTCCTCCTCCTCTCTCCTCTCCGCTGTGCATTTCCTGGTTGGCTGAGCATTTCCTGGTCGTTCCCGTGTCGGCTAACGACGCTCAAACAGTTGTGCCTCCCCCACTCCGGTCCCATTCCCACAAACCTAATCATCTTATAGCTAACAATGACACCAGTATTTACTGTAGAGCCACGTTCCTGAAACACAATGCTACACATGATGGCACGCCTGGTGCCGGAGCTTAGCCTCCCCCTGAGGTTTATGCAGCACAAGTACGTACAGTATATTGATTTAGCTTTTTTAGACGTTTTAATTTCAAGTTGACAATTGAAATCCACCACTGGAGGCCTTTTTAGGCGGATAGAAAATGATTAGAAGTAATAAAAAGCCTGGTCATGACGTTTATTCTCCACCTTTTGTTGTAAAGTTTTGGAACTTTTTATGAGTTTCAGTATTGCAGTGTGTTAATAATTCAATGGTTTTTGAGTCTTACCTACTGTGTGTACCTTACCCCCCGGTTACCAGAAAACAGAGTTGCCCCAGTAACTATCTGCAGAGGATTGACGACACAACGAAGTAAAATACACAGATCATATTACGCAAGACACTAAATGATTATCGTTTGAGTGATTAATGTGGATCAAACTGTGGTCAGACATTGATCCTCGAGTCCTCGGCAAGGTTAGAATAGTTTAGAATTTTCAATTAGTTTTTATTTTATTTTAATTTTGAGTTTTCAGTGTGTGTTTTTGCTCTTGCTCGTTTTCTGCTCGTAGTTTTTAGTGTTTATATATTTAGTTTTAGATTGTTTTTGTTAGGCCCGGGTATAATGTCTCAGAATTATGTAGATACATATACATACAAGATACAGATACATGGTTGTAAAACTGTAGGAACGGCCATAAGGTTTAATATTTAATACTTAACCATCGTGCTACTTTAGTGAAGCAGTTGCGACACGACGTCATCTCTTTGAAGGTCAAGTCTGTTCAATTTCTGTGGTTTAACGTCACGAGAATTGACGGAAATTAATAATGTCTCCTTTTTTTGGTGGTGATATGATAGTTTTTTTAAAATAAAAAACCCTCCCTACCTCAGTTCTTATCCCGCATTATATTCCATATGTGACATTTCTTAATCTTCTGGTCTCTACTGTATCTCTCCTATATTTTATTATCCAGCATTATATCACTTTTTGCAATACATTCACATTTTTAATAGTCCCGTATCTCAGTTGTTACCCTGCACTATATTCATTTTTAACAGTTTTCTTCATCTCCTGGTATTTTTATATCTGAATTGTCTATCTATCCATCTATCTATTTATCTATTTATCTAGAGCTAAAAACTAAAACTGAAATAAATTTATGTTCAACTTTATTTTATTTTTATTAGTTTTTTAACCAAGCAATATTGTTTCAGTTTAGTTTGAGTTTTTCTTAAAGGATATACTGTAGTTTTTATTTAGTTTCACTTTACTAAAATGCTTATTTTCGTTTTAGTTTCAGTTTTAGTTTTCCTATAATAACCCGGGGACTTATGAAAGAGTCCAACGCATCCCGTCTCGTCATATACTGACGCTCTGTCAGACCCCTCGACGTCACTCTTTTCGGTCGCAGTGAACACGTGCTTAATGTTGTCAAGTAAACAGAAACACGTGCTACGTTTGTACAGGGGAAATGACACTGAACGTTGTGAACACGGGACACGAACGAACAGCCGATCTTAACGTGACGCACGGGACACGAACAGGCCTCCTGGATGAAAGCCTTCTGTTTGTTGGCTGCATTTTCTGAACTTACCAGACTTTTCTAGCTGTTCTCTTATTTGCCTTTAGTCATTATATCCACATTACTAAGGGTGTAAGTCATAAGTTTCACCACGATACCATATTTGCTGTTATCACAAAGTCTGCCGACGGGATGCGATTTAGAT
The DNA here is from genome assembly GCA_916701655.1 of Sebastiscus albofasciatus. Taxonomy (NCBI): domain Eukaryota; kingdom Metazoa; phylum Chordata; class Actinopteri; order Perciformes; family Sebastidae; genus Sebastiscus; species Sebastiscus albofasciatus. The sequence goes on from CAKAOI010000222.1 coordinate 12,524, forward strand.
TTGATTTCATTCAGAGGCCTGCACGTTGATATGAGACGATATCATTACGCCCATTTAACGCAATCAGTTACATTTATATCACCTCACATAGAGCAACTAAAATATAATTTTCCAATTTTATTACTGAGCTCTTCCAGATATTTAAATGAGAAACATTCTAAAAAAATAAATAAAAATAGACATATAAAGTGCCACATTTCTCGCGTTTGATTGCAGATGTTTTTTATCAGTTAAGAAAAAATTGAAACGAAATTAGATGAAAAATATTTAATTGTTGATCATTTAATCGATATATATATCGATGGATCGCTACACATTACTGATGATTATTTATCAAAAGTCTCATTCTGTAAATATTTTGTAAAAGCACCAACTCTACAGTGGTGTCGCAATATCGATATCGAGGTATTTGGTAAAAAAATGTCATGATATTTGATTTTTATCAGATATCGCCCATCCTTATTGAGGCGTATCACACCTCTCTTCACTTAGTGACCCTTTGTTTTGTTGTCATGGCATCATGTTAGCATCAAGACTCGGCTTGGACGCTTTCACAACCCTTTACACTTCAAACTTCTCATTTATACTTCAATCAAGTTACAGCTTTTATTAAGCGGATCTCATTTTAGCATATCTAGATTTCCCCACTAATTAAGTGTTTCTGAAGTTTTACTCAAAGGAAAGGTGCTCCTCTTTGCAGTAACAATTAACCTAGACGCTCATAGATGTAATATTATATGTGAGAGGCTTTTATTCAAACACTCACCAAGCAGTGAGGCAGCGGCGGCGCTCTCCTCCATCCACGCTCGTCTCCCGGGAGAGCACCCTGGCGTTGACATCAACAGGAGTCTGTCCACAGCTGCAGCAGGCCTCTCTCATTGTGTGAGTGTGTGGGTCACTTCACACTGGCAAACTGTTGACCACAAGCCTCTCCTCTCCTCTCCTCACTTCTCCTCTCTCTGCTTTGCTCAGGCAGCACAACAAGTCAAGGCATGTTCCAACACGCCACCAGCAGCCAGCCTGGTGTATGAGCCTGCTGCTCCTAGACCAGAGAGGGGAGGAGCAGAGGATCAGAGAGGGGGGAAACCCAGGAAAAAAAATAAAACAGCATGACTCAGCCTGCTTCAATGGGTTAGCATGCACAACTTTTACTTTTAACACATGAAGGAGTTATTGTTTGAAGGTACATTAAGGACGTTTTCACATATAGTCCTTTTTAAACAAACTCAGTCCTCTTAAAGTGGACCAACAGAAAAGGTTCACATTGTCAGTTAATTTGAAAGAGGACTCTGGTCCACTTCAGCTCTAATGGGGCCTCAGTCCTCTCTCTGTTCACACTATAGTTTCTCTGGAGCTCAGACCTACATAGTCCTAATGAAATAAACTCATTAAGCCCGTAAACATCTGGAAAATGCAGCGCTTTCGTCAAGTTGCTGCCTGTGCCATCGATGCAGATGTCTCTATCCTCAAGCGGTGGTCGTAAAAATGTACATGCGTAGTGTCTCTATTTTATATCGTAAAAACTGTAAAAACGTCTCCTTATTCAAGTTTCTCGCCAAAATCCAAACACATTTTCTTCAGTCCCCGGGACGACGGGACGCCATTAGTCTCCAGCCTCGACGGTACATGCGGTACCTGCGGTACTGTAGAAAAACCAGCACTGTCACGTCTTCGGTTCTTGTGACGTCCCTAAAGCGAACCTGGAGCGCTCTGTGTTCACAATGTAAAAGGTTAAAGCAAACTGCAACGCGGACTTAAAGCGAACCGAACTCAGACCACCTCCCGGTTCGTTTCACTTCAGGTCTGAGTTCTGTTGGAGTGTTCTCAAAAAATGCTGACTAATCGAGTTCGTTTGGAGGGCTGAAAGGTACGAAGTGTGAAAGCACCCTAAGATGGATCTTCTGGGTGATATTGGTTAAGTAGATTTCTATTTAAATAAAAAGCAGAGGTGGTGATGTGAGGTGAGGGATGACGGCTGCTGAGAGAAGAGCATTTTCTGAATTGGACCGACTTGTCAGATCATCTTTGCCAGGTCATAGATCATGAAGAAGTACAGTTTGCCTGCAGGCTGTGACTTTTCCTTTCTTTCTCCTCCTCTTCTCTCTCTGCCCAGCGGCTGGAAACGCTCCACAATGTCCTCTGTCTTTCCTGGCTAATGCGAAAAAAACCTCGGTAAGCTGAAGGAATGCAAGTAAAATTAAATATCTTAAAAAATCAGCTCCAGTATTAGCAAGTCGTTTCCTCTTTACCAGAGCACAGCAGAATGAACGGTTTACAGACGCTGTAACTGAGCACCGGCACAGCATACTAATGAAAGCTGCTGATTCATCAGATCATCTTATGGGCTACAGTAAACCACAGTAGGTCACGTGAATCCCAGATGAAGCCCCTCGGAACTACATGAAAATCTTAAGGAATGCATTAAGGAATGATATGTGAAATATTAATATTTTCCTGGATCTGTGATGTTTAATGTCAAGTTAAAAAAGCAACTTATTAATGCAGCGGAGAAAAGAGTCCTTTATCCTATTTAGCCACTGACACAGTCAACCGTATCAAATGTGCAGAGTCGTCAGCGTTCCATGAGTGCTAATTACGCAGAGCTGCTGGGTTTTTAACTGGAGGAGGGGTGATGCCAGTTCATCACTGCTGTACTGGAAGTTGATCACTAGGCAGATTCTGGGTGCAGCGGCAGGAACCAGCTCAGCAAAAAACTCACCTGCTCCAATATGGTCTCAATCTGGCTGCCTGTAAAGCACCGTATATATATATATACTGTTGTACATCTCCGGTGCTGCAGCCCGTCAACACGCTGATGACCTTATCAGTGAAAGAGCAAAGTCACTATGATGTACTCAAAGCTGCTGCTTGGCGGTTTTGTCTCCCCCCACACCCCCCGCTGACAGCAACTAGAAAAGCCAACTTTGTGAAAGAGCAGAAGCGGCGTCTTCGCCTGCAGATACTTGCTTTAATTTATTGGAAGCGGTGATGCGGCACTGCACTGCACAGCAGCGTTCTGACAAAGTGCCAGCAGTAGTTTCACCAAACTCTTAATTTATGGACGCGCGAGCTGATCTTTTTTGTGAAATATGGACAATCGCCGAGCTATAGCCCACTCGCCGGAAATTATTTTCCACACTTTAAAATAGCCAAATCATCACATTAAAAAAGTGTAATTTATTCATCTACCTACCTGGGACTGCAGCCGAGGAGGCCTCACACTTGCAGAAGCCCCCTAGCCCGGCAAGTTCAAAGCTTGCTGCATTGATTACATCATCGGAACTGGAGGGCTGGAACGGGACAATGCACCATCGGGGAGTGGGAGGGGGGGAAGGAGGTAGGAGGTGGGAGGGGTAGGGGGGAGTGGGGAGTGGGGGGGTGCAACCGGCTAATCTCACCATTGCCTCCCTGTGGAGCTTCATGAGCAGAGTGTCTTTCTCTTTCTCCTCTGTCTCTAAACTCAGCTCAGTCCGGTCCGGTGTGCTCTCCCTCACATTCACCCGCCGCTGTGTCACGTGACTGAAAGACTGTGTCTGCGTCTGAGAGACACTGATGTGCATCCCTGTCTGTGTTGGTGTGCATGTGGGCTATTAGGAGGCCGGCACTGCAGGAACTCAGCTGCTGCAGGACACTGCAGGATTGCTGCTGCTGCTGCTGCTGCTGCTGCTGCTGGCTCACTGGCTCTCTCTCTCCTCTCTCTATTCACTCAGGCAAATTGCTCAAGGAGGATGGTGAGAGCATGTGCTGCATACTTTTTCAGCAGGGGGAGAGGGAGGAGGAGAAAAGAGGAGGAGGAGGAGGGGGGAGGAGGATGAGGAGGAGGAGGAGGCAGAATCACAGAGGTGCAAAGCATGCCGGTGAGGCGCTGTGCCGGGCAACTGTACCTCTGAGAGAGACTACAGTAGAGAAATTGGAGACGAGGAAGGAGGAGGGAAGAGGAGGATGGGAGGTGGGGGGAGGGCAGAAGTGAGGTGCAAGGAACATCAGGTGAGTGCGGCAATTTCCTTCTCTGGCAGTGCAGCACCCACCCTCGGTGAAAAGTGCGAGCAGGAGAACTGCAGATGTTCCGAGATGATGTCAGGCTTCCGGATGTGGCGCGGAGTTTTGTTATCTGTTCCCCCTTCGCGCCCGCCCGCCTGCCTGCAGTGGGGGAGAAATCCAAAGGCCAGAAGAGATGCTTTAGACAAAGCTGACGACTGCAGGGCCGGCTTTTTTTTTTTCTCAAGGTCTTAGCACAGTTACCTGAGGTGAACTCAGAGCGTGCACACACACACACACACAAGCTGACCTGACTGGATCCATCATCCAGACCTCCCAGAGCATATTTCCAACACTGACTCACTTTTTATGTGAAGATTTTTTTTTTTCGCCCACAAACTATTTTTACACGGCCTTTTGAGAAAAGGCTCGCAGTTGAGCGTAGACAATAAAAGACAAAAGTAGCAACATGGACTTTTAGAGAGCAAGAGAGTTGCTGAAACGCTGCTGCTGCATAGCTGTTACCAAGTGTAGTTTCTGTTCTTATATCCAAGAGACAAATAAAAAACATATCGAAACGCATGCACAAACACCTCACAACAAACTAAAAGAATCCTAAAGAGCTGAACTCTGCCCTGGTGTCCACTTTGAGGACTGCAGAAAAGTCCCAGCAGCTAGAGCTCAACTTCATGACTGCACCACTGTCCCATGCAGGCCACTGTAGCCTCATTCTCATTCTCCCATTCTCAGCACACAGGACACCTAGCTCCTTCTTACCGGCATCATATTCACTAACTAACACATGCTGATAAAGCCAGATAAAAGTACAGACTATCTGTGCTCTCCCTAAAAGCCAAGTCAGCAAAGATGAAAGTCTCCTCTGATGGAGGGAACTCTTTGCATCCCGGTTAGTCTTTTTTGTCCTTGTGCCTCCTCCTCCACCGGCCGCTATCTGACACTGTCGGCTGCTATTTCCAGCCCGTACCATGTGTTAAACATGGATGAGGGAGCAGTGGAGCCTGACTGCTAACTGACTGGCTGTCTGCCTGGTTATATTACTGGTGCAGAGGAGGCTGACACTGATGAGACAGAAGCAGCCGGGAGCTCCGACACTGCAGGCATGCATACGCCGACATATCAAGTCCCGATTTAAGAAGTGCACCATCCTATGCAAAGACAACATTAAAAGATAAATAAGACCAGAGAGGGAATAAATGTTTACCTGCTGATGAGCATCGCATGCCGGGGCGGAGAGGAGACGAAACTTCTCTTGCACTCACTCTGAGCCTCTTGCTTGCTGGTGATGTGCTTTCATGGCGCTGCAAAGTTGACTGCAGCATTGCCTCCTGAACAGAATGACATTGTTTGCACTCTCTCTCTCGCTCTCTCTCCTTTTTCTCCCTCACTCCTCCTCCTCCTCCTGTACGCACTCGCTCCCCCCCCTCCTCTTCTTTGCACGCTTGCTGGCAGCACAAACTGCACAGCTCAGCAGTGTTCCCCCACTGCCGCAGCAGATCCTGCATGAGCTCTGCGTATCTGAGTGGGATGGGACTTTTAAAGGGGAACGCAACCTCCAGGGTCAGTGTGTGTGTGCACATCCTCAGTCTGCCCTCCTCTCCTCTGCAACACCATCCTCCCCCCACCCCCCGAGAATTATCAGTGTAAAGGACTCCTCACAAGAGAGACCCCCTCCACGCCACACATATCCCCCCCTTCTTTTATTCATTTTCACACTACAGCAAAAGCCGCTTTGAGATATGAGTGTGCTCAAAACCTCAATGAGGAACAGTTTGCTCTACAGAGAGGCCATCTCCTCTGGTTTGGCTTTGAAACTTGTCACAATATCTCCAGAAATGTAATTTCCTCTGAAAATGCCTGGAAGGATTTTCTCCAGATATGAGTTGCAAAAAAAAAGACGTATTTAAAATAAAAAATGTACATGTAAGATCAGAAAAAGGTGACTCTGCGTCAAGCTAAATGAAGAAAATCAAAGACGTGGTCACCATTTTTTAAATCAAAATGATTGTTTGTCACCTGGTGATACGCTAAAACAAATGTGGTTCATTTATTTTACCCGTAAGCAAATGTTAAGAATCGTATTCAACGTCAAAATACACGAGGCACACCGCAGGATTGTTGCACACTGATCGCCACAACGAGCAATAATCAGTAAATCGCTATCTAAAAAGTTGCTATTGCTCAAAGTTTCACAATTCTCAAAGGTGCAAAATCCCCTTCAGAAAAAGTGAAACGTCCTCAATCTTCAATCCCCCATTACCTGCCTTTCATTACCCAAGGTGCACTGGTGCTATTCTGCAGTGCGCTAAAATATACCAAATATCTTGACCGACCAAATTTGTCTTTTAGCGCGTTGCACAACTCTGCGAAAGTGAGGTCATCCATCATTTTATGTCAGCCGATGAGGTTGAACTTCACTTTTCTTTCTGCAACGTCTTTCACAAAAAACGCACTTCCCGGCGTGCGGTGGTGACGTTTTTGCGGTGCGCTCGCTGCATGCGGGAGGTTTTGTATGGATAGATAGATGGTGGCTCTATTAGAAATTCTGTAGGCTCCGGAGTCTCTGCAGCAGTGCAGCGCTCTCTGCAGCGCTTCCCACTGCAGGCTTTTTTATTTTTTTGTTGTTGCTCTGCCCGGGCTCCTAGTTGAACCCTGCGATCTTTCGTCCTCTGGTGCATAATTAGGAGCTGCATGCATCTCATATTAAGCCTGCATCCATCACGTCAAAGGTGTGTGTGCTCACCTGCTTTAAGCACATTAATACATCAAGGCTTTTCTCCCTTATTAGCCGCCCTTATAAGATCCGCCACTGCTGGAACAGATCGCTGAATCAGCAAAACCGGCGGCGTAATGGAACATCTCTGACTACTGGGGATCAGCCACACGAGGCTGTCCATATCAGTCAGTGTCGGTGTGATTCATAGGCATGCATCATGCAAATTATCCATCAGCTGAGAGCGGAACATCTTTCCCCCGCATGTTCGATCTGCATGCAGCGCTGCTACTGCATCAGTCTGCCGAAGCCCTCGCAGCATCTGTCCTCTCCTCTGTACTCTGTGACACCGGGAGAGGGGGGAAATGCCCCCGCCAGCATATCCCTCACATAGCCAACGCCGTTCTCAGTAATGGCATCCCCAGTGATGAATAAGCCATGAGGAGGGGCCTTTTTACATGTCCTATTAGATTACCTGCCTGTGTCGTTACCTGGCTATACTGTCACCTCATCGCCTCTGGCTCCCGCACTCTTCTTAATATTCTCTCTGGTTAACCCGGCCAAGGGCAGAGAGTGTGAATGTGCATTAAGGCTCGTAGATCATATGAATGAATGTAGAGATTCTGAGTTGAGTCATCTTTGCAGTTCATTGAATGTGTATATACACGGCTCTCGCTCATGTTTATGATTCGCATTAAGGTCTGGGAGAGCTGCCCGACGATTAACATTTTTTTGCAGTTGATAGGAAGGGTTTACCTGAAATAGGTGATTGTTTTATCTGTGCCTGGCAGTGGTGGAGTCAGGCTGTCTGAGGGGCAGGGGCGGAAAAAATAAAAAAGGGCACCCGCTGCATGCAGTGGGGCACCAGCGTAGAATGTTTTCTATCATGTAGGGCAGCTTATATGGCACTGCAGCATGTTTTCTCCACTGGTCAGGCACCCTAGCGAATTGTTTATCATGTTTTATCAACCATAGGGGCACCCTAGAGGACACTTTATCACGTTTTATTTATTGGAAATGCACCCTAGAGGCCACTTTATCATGTTTTCTCCACTGGAAGGGCACCCTATAAGGCACTTTATCATGTTTTCTGTACTGGAAGTGCACCTTAAAGGCCACTTTATAATGTTTTCTCCACTGGAGGGGCACCTTAGAGGGCACTTTGTTGTGTTTTCTCTACTGGAAGTGCACCTTAAAGGCCACTTTATCATGTTTTCTCCACTGGAAGGGCACCCTAGAAGGCACTTTATCGTGTTTTATTGACCATAGGGGCATCCAAGAGGCCACTTCATCATGTTTTCTCACTGGAAGGGCACCCTAGAGGTCACTTTATCACATTTTCTCCAATGGAAGGGCACCCTAGAGGTCACTTTATCACATTTTCTCCAATGGAAGGGCACCCTAGAGGTCACTTTATCACATTTTCTCCAATGGAAGGGCACCCT
>CAKAOI010000223.1:0-11843 GCA_916701655.1 Sebastiscus albofasciatus
GGACCTTAACCCATGTCAGTGAGTGAGCATGCATAATACCAGAGTCCTTTAACTGGCTCACCTAAATGGAATGCGGTAATCATTAATTGACCGTCTGAAACCCACTGGCAATCCGGACCAACTTTACTATCTTTCAGAGGCTGTTTTAGGCAGTTTTACAGCTATAGTGAAGATACTGGTATCATATGAAACTATAAAACCTAGAGAATCCATTGGTACCAATGTTAGTTTGCGGGAAGTCTAAATAATGCTCCAAAGTTAGGCTAAATCTTGGCGAGGAAAAACTGTCATGACCATTTTCAAAGGGGTCCCTTGACCTCTGACCTCAAGATATGTGAATGAAAATGGATTCTATGGGTACCCATGAGTCTCACCTTTACAGACATGCCCACTTTATGATAATCACATGCAGTTTGGGGCAAAAAAACATGCAGTTAAAGAGAAATAAAACCAGAAATGTAACAACGAAAAAAGGGCTTCAACCATGAGCAGTATCCCCGAGGTCGACAGGGCTGCGATGCCAAGTTGCAGTTTGCTAAGCTGTGATTGGACAATCGCTGCTCCGGGGAGGGCCTTAACAAAGCTTTTAATTGCACAACTGCAGCAACAGTAAGACCGCTAGATACTCGTTAGCACTCACACATACAGTATATACTGCACGTACGTATATAAGTCACCAAATGTCAACTAATACTTGTGTCCTGGCACGTATACTGACTTTGTGACATTACCACTTACAAACTAACACTGTCTGTATCACACACTCACACGCACACACACACACACACACACGTTGACAAACTCTGGTGAAACTTAACCCACACATTCACACTATTGTTGCAGAATTGACACACAGGCTGTTGCGATGTCTCCTGGGCCACCAACTTTCTACTAACTCCAACTCTAAGACACACACACACACTCTCAAAATGACTCATTTGCATTCCTAAACACACACACGCGCGCACACACTTACGAGGCACTCAGACAGTGTAGAGACAGGTGGTGTGTGTCCAATATTCATCACAATTTCAGACACCGTACCAGGTGACTGTCTGAGCGGGCTCTCCAGAGGAAGGAGATGAGATGATGCTCAGGGTGTGGAGGAGACGGAGGCAGAAAGAGGAGTGGGTGGGACAGACAGAGAGTACACGTGTAAGTGCATGTAACTCTTATCTGCGGTTTAAGTGTCCGTCTGGGCCTGTCTGAAAGTATTGTGTGTGTGCCCCGCTCAGGGTTTTATATATGTGTGTGTGTGCGTGAGGGATTCCGGGCAGCGTTGACAGAGCCCTCCCAACAGGCATACCAGTGTTAAATATTTAATGCCCAGACAGGCTGTGGTGTTGCCACAGTAATGTGTCTGTCTGAGACCAAGAGCACGCCACTTGCTCTCTCTTTCACACACACAAACACACACAGAGTACTGCAGTGGTAGGAGATATGATGCGCACAGACAAACTGTTTGTGCACCTCTGCATGCAGACAGCAGCGCTTCCACACACACACAGGGCTATCTGTGTTGTTCACATCAACTCCTCTGTTCCGTTTCTCTTTGCACATTTCTGTCATGTAATGGAATATTGAACAACCGCTGCATATCAAATCACCATAATTATCCCGCAAGTGCTGCACGGTTTGCATATATTGTACGTGAACACAGCGGTAAAGTGCCACTTTCTGAGCAGTGAAGTGTTGGATGTGCTGTAGTAGTTTGAATGCGAGTTCTTCTTCGCACAATGCAGCTGTTTTATTCTACCAAGTAAATACATATGCGCTCATACCGTATGCACAATGCCTGAAAGGGCCTTTTGTGGTTTTAAGGTCTCTGTATGTTAAAGAGGAGCAGTAAAGAAAAAAGAGAATTTGTGTGATATATTCCACAATGTAAATCATACATAAAACATTAAAGGTCATATTCTTTATTCATCGTATTACTGAGTTGAACTTGACTGAATATGAATATTTCCTTTTAGAAAGCATTGAACATGTGCGCCACAGTAGGTTGTGTTCAAGGACAATGAAGGAGCCTTATTTTTGCAGTGCACTATGAGCAACTATGAGAGTTCGGTGAACTGTAAAAAACATCGTCTGGATGTATTCATTATTATTTCAACATCAAAGATATATGTCAGCATACATTTATTGCTCAACTCTCTCCTGCAGGTCTGAACTACCGGAAGCTGACTGATGAATCGTTGGATCCGCTGGCGACTCTACAACCAGTCCTGACCAGTCAGAACGTACTGTCCATCTCCAAACTCGCTAACCGGCTGCCTGTACCTGGTGGTGGAGGGGCAACAGTCTCCCCGAGTGCGGTCCACGCAGTGTGGCTGCAGAAGCTGTTCTGGAAAGGAGACCCCCAGTTGTTGAAGAGGCCGCCACAGAACGATCAAGACTACCTCCATGCGTACGACACCTGCGGCAAATACCTGGACAGGCTGGTCCCCGCTGACGCCGTCCACTTCCTGGATAGTATCACCTTCTCACCTGATGCCGCCGAACATGTAAGCCTAAGTTTGGTCAAACAATAGTGATGTTTTTATGTCTAAATTCCAAATTCAGAGCATTTATATAGCAGCAAACAAGTATTTGCTATGTAAATATATAGTGGAGTAATGGCATCCTGAGCAGAGAATGAAGTCACTCTCCCTCTGTGTGTGTTGTAATTCGAGCTTCTCTGTGCTTTGTTGAGATCGCCGGTCCAGCTGCACATGCATTTTAGTGCAGTGAGTTACCGATTACACCGGACATTTTACAAGAAAAGATGCTGCTCAATATACTGTATGTAGAGCACTTACTTTGCTCTAACGTCAGGTGGCTGTGTGTCTGGCCTCTCCGCTCGAGCTTTCACTGCAGGGCTGAAGGTTTCCCACCCAGCGCCGCTGTGCCGCGCACACAATGGCTGTGGCTGCTCCGTCCTCCACCTCATCAATGTTATGGTTCCCTTATAGCATTGGATTTAAATCTGAAATATTGCCAAATAGACGCTTTTACGTTATACATAGCAGTGGTCTGCTTTAAAGAAATAGTAGACCACAGAACGCCGTGATTGACCAATCAGAATCGAATATTTAACAAAGCTGTGTAATAAGTAGCCTATTGATAACACGGCACAGATAGTGGAATATTAACTAAATACGTTTTATTTCTATAAAAAAGCAAAACGACGGTGGGCAAGTAAAGTAATCGGTGTATGCCCGAACACCGTGTAACACGGTAACACCGACTATGGCAGCAAGCCTAGTGAGGCTTGCTAATTGCTTGCTAATTGCTGTTGTTTGGACTGTTAGCGTTGTTAGCACCGTTAGCTGCTAGCCGCCGGCTCAGCCGTTGCCATGTTGAGAGCCGTGTGGAGGCAATCCCTAAATCATAGATATGCTCTGAATTTGGAATTTAGCACCTTAAGTTTTATGATATCCAGCCAACTTTTCATGTGAATAACTGAATGCCAGACAGAAGAGAGGAAAGATAGTATGACCCAGTATAGTGTGAAGGAGGCTCAGACAGAAGCTGGTGGGAGTTTGGCAGACTGACAATTTGTAATTGCAGCACAGAAGGTAGTTGGTTTCCCGGCAGCCACCCAGACAGGATTCATATTGTCTAAAAGGAAAGGATTGTGAGGATTTCCAATCACTTCATCAAACTGTCATACACCTCTCTCTGTACTCTTCATCGTCTGACCGCTCATCTCTCATGCCTCTCGGCTCAATTTTCGGAAAACGTCAAAATCCCTTTTCTTATTTTAAATACATTATTCTGTTCACATCCACACTTTGTCCCCTCAAAGCACATATACCAGTCATGATTTATAAAAGAAATTATAGAATTGCACAAGAAATGTCAGCCTCATAATTACGGCACTCTGAAAAATTGTCTTGCATGGGATTTTAAAGTGCCTCGGCCCACCTTATCAATAGTAGCCCACTGTTTTTTTTTTTTATTTTCCCTTCATACTGGCACACTGCCACCCGCCCTACTCCAGACCTTCCTTTTCTTCCACTTTTGTCTTATGCACCCTCTCTTACCCGGAGCCTCCAAGAGAGCTAATTGATCCCTCTCTACTTCAGAGCCAATTAAACTCCAATTCCCAGCAGGCACTCTTTTCCCACTGTGCTTTTTAACATGCAGATTACCTCTCAGAAACCCACTGTCTGCTCTCTCTACCCTCACCCCCCCCCGTGCTCTTTCCTTTTTTCTATCCTTTTTGAACCCTCAAAGGGAAAATGAACCTGACCTTTCGCTCCCCCATTCCCCCCTACAATGGATTGATCCATTTCCTAGAAGGCCAAGGGGTGAGACGGATGGCTGGGGACTTATCTTACCTCCTACTGGACTTATATTTTGAAGGGAAACAGAGTGTTAGTATTTCCCCCTCCCTCTGAAGTATTGATCTGAGATAGCCTCTTCAGTGGAAGCTCAACCTCCAGCCTGTTTTCAAACCATGCCCAAGGCTTTGACTGATGTTGTGAGTGCTTATATCTAATTCTTTCCCCCACTCACACATAGAACAATAGACTACGAACACACACAAATGCTTATACACACTTATCCTGAAAAAGAAATAGCGCAGGTTTGTCAAGACATTTGAGTGATCATCCTGTCCTGGCAGGATGAGAGAAGCGCCGTCAGTCTGAGTCAAGATATCTCACAAATGCAGAAGCATGTGTCTGAGTGTGTGGCTACGGTAGGTGGAAATGTGAAGTCGGATTTTTAAGTGTCTTCCTGGTGTGAATGTGTGTGGGGGGGCTTGTCAGCGCTTGTGTGCTGCCATGCAGGAGAGTAAAACCTCCTACAGCCAAAGGCCCTCTCTTCTCCCCGTGAATGGTTAACCTGCTCTCACTGAATAGAATCAATTACACCAAGCTGGCAGCTATGATCCCTCTCACTCACACACTCCTCACACACACACACACACGCTACTCAAATTCCTGGTGATGTTTTGGTGCATATATATTGGGTTATACCTGCCTTAAGTTTGAAATTAATATACATAACTTGCACCCCTCTCTTTCCCCTCTCTTCGCTCAATTTGACCCGCACCCTCACCCCAATTTGCTTCCCCTTATCCCGTCTCTCCTCCTCCTCCTCATTCTGTTCCTTCCATCCATCCTATTCCGTCTCCAGCTGAGCATCCAGGCGAGGTCGGAGGTGATAAAGCGAGCCACCAAAGCTCTGCGCCAGCTGGGCGAGAAGAGCAAGAAGAGAGGAGGCGACGGCGGCGGGGAGCAGGAGGGGACTGACCCAGCAGGGACGACTTTTGATGAGGCCCTAACACACTTGCAGCAATCGCAGGCCCACCTGGACACTCTGAGCCATGCCTTCATTCTGTCACTCAAAGACAGCCAGCAGGTAGACCCCATCTGCCCGAAAAACTTAAGCCATTAAAATGCCTCTTTCTGTACATTTGTGGTAAATGATCGGTTAAAAGAACACACAAAGTAGTGTGCGGACATAGACACCCAAATCCCCCGCTGCAGTGATTCATGGTAGTGTTTTAGCATATACTTTGTCGAGTGAGCAGGTCACAGCTTGAATGGTAAGTTGTGCAGTTAAACCTGGTGGCTTTGTGTAGGAAACTTGCATGAAATGGGATACAACAAAAATACAAAAAAAAACATTGAACTGTTAGGCATGACAAGACTTGGTTGAATATGTGCTTGCTCACCTTGAAACAGTTCCAGAAATAGACCTAGCTCCATAAGCTGGCTGACCTTGATGAGATACTGCACTTAATTTTTTGAGGGCCAGCCCTACAAATGCAAAAGTCTGTCGCTGAGTGGGTGATTGAGTGATGAAGTTACACGATTGGTCGGCCGAGTGTTGGAGTTTCCTCATTGGCCGTTGCTCTTTCAAAATGAAAAGGCGGGTAAAAGTCCGTTATGCAAATGAGCCCGTCCAGCGGCGACGCATCCGGCTCACGAAACCTGACATGTACTGCTGGATTTAACATTATAGACATGGCCATTGACTACTTGTAACAATTTAACCACAAATTCACAGACTGATCGTACATGGTCCAGCCATATACTCAGTTTTGACCGAGTCTTGTGAATTTACAGAAATTCGTGACTTCATTATAACGTACTATGACATACATCTATAAGGGACACATGGTTAATGTCGTGTCTTTCTTCTCAACAGGTGAATTGACCCCAATAGTAATTCTCCAAAACTCTTTTAATTAAGTGTCTCATTATTCACAACTTTTGATACACACTTGATGACTCACATCCTATTCCCTTGCCTGTTCATGGAGTCACCTTTAGTTGGACACACAGGCTCTGTCATGTACATATATATATATGTGTGTGTGTGTTGTATATTCCTGAGCTGGTTCTGCTTGACTGAGCTCCTCCCAGCCTCACTGGGACCAATCAAGGATATATATTAATGTAAATGTACGGGCTGCTGTTTGAAAGGAACCCTGCCATATGGCCGTATATATAGTACGTATATCATGCTGCATGTCATTAAGCAAAGTCACACTGACTCACCCCACTGTCACCTCCCTGTGGCTGAGTGTGTGTGTGTGTGTGTGTCCATACACAAAATTAATTTGGGGCCAGAGAGAAGGGACCTTATGATTTGGGGAGCCGAGTGTTGCTATGCGACCACGAGACACCCAAAAAACGATCATTTTGTAAACTCGTCTCTGTGCAAGTTAATACTATTTAGCCCCTGATTTATCTGTGTTTAAAAGCATATATCCTCCACAATAGCGAAGACAATACAAGCGTTACAAGGCAGAGCCCACGCTAAAGAAACACACTCACAGACGCGCACACACAGTCCATCCTCTACATTGTAACTTCCCTTTTTACCGCTGCAGGAAGCGATTATATCCTTGGAGATAGATAGAAAGGACATAAGAACCAGGAGAGGGCAGATATGTAGAGAAAGATAGATAGAAGGAGCCCTGTAGGCTCTGTTTGGCTACACTGTGGTTATTTATCAACTTGTACGTGACCAGCTGCTGGGAATCGTAGTGGATCGTAGAGGAATCCACCACAGGCGCATTGACCTGCCGCGAGGACGGACCGCAAATTACACACTGGAGATAATATTGAGTAGAAGTTCTGTATTACAGCCGTTCCATGATCTTTTTCTATTATGTAAAATGAATCAAATACTGTAGAGTATAAAACAATTCTCCTGATGATGAGCCTTCTTAGTGCTGTAGCAGGCAAAATCACCACTATTGTTTTTAGAGTTAATGATCTTTTGGGGTATTTTTTGGCTTTATTCGATAGCAACAGTAGATAGATAGATGGGAGAGAGTGATGGGAAATAACATGCAACATGGATCCTCGACTGGCTGCTAACTGGGGACATTGAGGTTCATGTTTGGCACCTTAACCCCTACGCCACCAATAACAATTGCTGTTGACCAGAATGTTCCAAACAACATCACATGCATTGACTTGAAAGCAACAACAGCTGTCAGTGTGTCAGTGTGCTGATTTAACTATGACTTGCCCAAAACTGCATGTGATTATCATAAAGTGGGCATGTCTGTGAAGGGGAGACTCGTGGGTACCCAGAGAACGCATTTTCATTCACATATCTTGAGGTTAGAGGTCAAGGGACCTCTTTGAAAATGGCCATGACAGTTTTTCTTTGCCAAAATTTAGCATAAATTTGGAGCATTATTTAGCCTCCTTTATGACAAGGTAGTATGACATGGATGGTACCAATGGATTCCTTAGGTCTATAGTTTCATATATCTTTATCTTCATTCTAGGTTGAAAACTGAGCCCGCTACAACCTCCGAAAGTTTGATTGCGTTATTGTGTTAAAGAAATTAGTGGCGTTTAAATGATTATTGAAAAAAAGATAGATGTGATCATTTCCAAAATTCACAACATGTTTTTATGTAACAAAATATTCTGCTTCAAACCATAATTGTCAGCGTTTAGCCTTTCAAAAACAACATTTTCACTGCGGTCAAAAAATTGCTTGCTCTCCCGCTTGCTGCACACAGAGGGAGACACTGAGTTATATTCATTAAAGAAAAAAAAGACAAACTCATTTAATCCGATGAATAACTTTATTCAAATTGAAGATTTTGTTCAAGGATTTAAAATCATTTTAGGCTGATGGCATTTGAAGACATTTGAAGCTTCATTCGAAAACCTCAATGACATTCAGTACGGCCCTAATTGATTTTCAAGTCCCTTGTTGTGCCCACAACACAGAGTCAAGGAAGCAGCTGAGAGGCGTCTCGATTAGATGCCGAAACCACCTCATCGAGATACTCTCAGACAAGCCTCACATCTGCCACTTGTGTCCTCAACCTCTCGCTGTCATTATCCCTAAACTTGTGATCAAAAGGGAGGATTGGAAAAGAGTACTGAAAGCTTAGTTTCATAGTTCAGCTCTGTCTTCAGAGCTCACCCACTGTCCCTAACTGGCTCTTAAACTCTCGTTCACTCATGAATAACATCCAATGATACCCTCGCTTCCCATATTGCAGCAGGTACCACGCCTGCCCTGTACTGAAAGATCTACATTTTTCCAAGAGTCGACTTTGGTCTCAAACTTGACTCTCAGATTGTATCACACTCGGCTGCAGAGCACATCAGAGATCACAGTGAACACTATCTACAAAAAGCACTCATCAGTCTACAGCTAGGCCTTGATATTCTACCGATGAATAGATAAGGAATAATATCACATTATGTCCATATATCACGAATATAATATCACATGAATATCAATATCCTGTCAATGAATATAACAAACAGGAGAGGGAACAAGGGTCACCCTTGTCTGAGTCCAATGCCAACAAATGATACATCACACGGCAACATACGTCCTTGTCTTTCCCCTGGCAGACGACAACACTGTGCATTACTAGCTGAGCATTACCAGCAGTACTGTGCATCTATCTAGCTTCTCCGAAACCTGTCACACCTCCAGGTTTTCACTTCCGTAACTACAGTAGCAGTAGACTTTTTCGGTACTTGCCCATTCGCTGTGGAGTTGCCCCTATCAACCTTAGAAGTCCTGTATCTCAAGCTCAAGAGGGGGGCCGCTAGTGTCAACAAGCGCGTACTTGGGTTGCTGCTATGACAAGCACTAACCAGACCACAGCTTTGTGCAGCTGCTATTAAGAACAGGATCTATTCTGACTCTTGATGAAATGTTTTCTCAAAGATGAGAGTTCAGCCCTTGGAAGAATAAAATCTATTATGAATTTACAAAGAATATAAAGAGAGGAAATCAGAATTGAAAAATAATTTAGATAATATGATTTTACTGAAAATAATTCAAGATTAGGAAATACCTCTTTAAACTTGGGCTGTCAAAGTTAACACGATAATAATGCTTTAACGCAGCATCCTCAGTTTGAGATACTGGTACCGTATGACACTAGAAACCCTAAGGAATCCATTGGTATGTTATACTAGCTTGTTGCGAAGGAGGTTTGATAACGCTCCAAACTTAGGCTTAATTTCGGTGAGGAAAAACTGGCATGGCTATTTTCAAAGAGGCCCCTTGACCTCTGACCTCAAGATATGTGAATCTAAATGGTTTCTATTGGTACCCACGAGTCTCCCCTTTACAGACATGTCCACTTTATGATAATCACATGCAGTGTTGTGCAAGTCATAGTCAAGACAGCACACTGACACACTGACAGCTGTTGTTGCCTGTTGGGCTGCAGTTTGCAATGTTATGATTTGAGCATATTTTTTATGCTAAATGCAGTACCTGTGAGGGTTTCTGAACAATATTTGTCATTGTTTCGAGTTGTTAAGTGATATCCAATAATGAATATATACATACATTTGCATAAAGCAAGCAGATTTGCCCACTCCCATGTTGATAAGAGTATTAAATACTTGACAAATCTCCCTTTAAGTTACATTTTGAACAGCTAAAAAATGTGCGATTAATTCGATTGACAGCCCTGCTTTAAACACACACATGGACTGATGTACACTCACATTCACACAACCAAATACCATTCCTGACTCTCCAGCTTGAGATTCTCAACCCTTTTTTATTGGAAGAGAGAAAAACAAGCAAAGGTGAGCAGGACAGTAGAGAGAGAGAGTGAGCCGGTTCAGGTCAGTGCTGCCCTCTGGGTTAATACCTCTAGAGAACAGAGCACTCGACAACAAACTTCACACACTCAACTTTATACTTCCTAAACCACACTGCACTTCTTTCACTCTGCCCTTCTGGTTTTCCTCAATTCCTGTCCCTGATTTTTTTTCTGCCATCTCACTTTACTATTTGTTACTATTGTCTTTTCTAAATCATTTTGATCGAGGCTGAGAACATGTATATTGCTTCCTAAAGTCTTTTTTCCCCATGAAATGTTTTCCCTGTCAGATCAAACACGTCTGCACTCACATCCACCGTCATTCTGTTTTTCTGTTTTCCAGCCCTACAGTCAACTTTATGATTTATCCCGATCCGAGAGGTCAAAAGTACATGAGCTGGCAGTCACCATGGCAACTGATGGGCAGCCTCTGGAGCGCATTGGAGAGCTCCTGCGTGTGGCTGTTGGACCCCTAGACCTCTCTGTTAAAACGCTGCTTCATGATGCGATGGAGCGAGTAGTGGCCGCACTCAGGTATTATCCCTCTCCCTCTCTCTCTCCGTACAATACACATGTAAACAAAATCCTCCCATTGAGACCATGTACAATGACACGGAGAAGCCTGGCTGAAGGAATTATTCAACATTTTGTTGCTTTCTTGCTGAGAGTTAGATGAGAAAATCAATAACACTCTCATGTGCGTGCCCTCACTATGGAGCGGGAGCAAGGAGATTAGTTTAGCTTAGCATAGCTTAGCATAAAGAGTGGAAGCAGGGGTAAATTGTTGACCTGGCTTTCGCTTCAGTTCAATAATAAACCTACCAGCTCAATAATTAACATGTTGTTTAAAAATTACCCATACGGAAAACAGAAATGTAAGAAGTTGTACGGCTGGGCACAGTGATTTCCTGGAGTCTCCACTGGTTGCCTGGCAACCTCACAGTGATGACAAGACTTTTATGCACACAAAACACATTTCACATTAACAATTTAAACAAAATACGACATTTTGATTTTAATTTAATTTAATCACAAACACATAACCTTCTATATTTTAATAGACACTAACTTAAAGGGTGGGTCCATTGTTTTTTTGTTTTGTTTTTTGAGGATTTTATATCATTCTGTATCTTCCCAATGGTGTTCCTTATGTATTCAAACCAGAACATTTTGGTCAAGGTATGAATGTTGTAGTGTCAAAATGCTATTTCCCCAAGCCCCTCTAAAAACGTTTTACCACGTGACCTGACGTAGGTTTCTGCATGATGACGCTGCTACATGTACAGTATATATACATCCTTATAGTATTAATGTTACATATATTAAATTAGATGGTATTGGCATGCTCCCAGTTTGGATAAAACAGACAGGAATACTGGCATGGAAGCTAAGCAGTGTACTGCTGTGTGGACGCCACGTTAGTCACACAAAAATAACACAAACAAACTTACCAATCGATACAGCGATAAAACGGCTTCAGTCCTCTGTCGGACAGGGCTGTCTGATGGTAAGGTGGTGAAAATATTCTTACTTTGGTGTACACTTAAACTGATATTGATTTTTTACGTGGCTAAAATATGTTTTTCTTCTGCTCCTGTCCGTTTTCCCTCGCCATCAGACTGTCCGCTCTGACAGTAACTGAAGCCGTTATATCGTGGTCTCAAAGACCAGACCAGATTCACAAATCTTCACAAAGACCAATTCACAAAACAGTCATTTAACCTTGCAGAATGCGGGAGTTAATATACAACCCCACTTCAAAAAATCTGAACCAACCCTTTTAGTTATTTCC
>CAKAOI010000224.1:0-16229 GCA_916701655.1 Sebastiscus albofasciatus
GATGGTCGGTTAAAAATGCAGTTTGTAAAGTGACACTTGCTTGAATATGAAGACATTTAATATCCAACTGTTCATCACAGCAACAGCTGCAAGCTGAAATATTTCCACTCTGCAGTTTGTGTCAGTGTTGCCTGTTTGACTCGCTGATACAGATACAGGCTAATGTTGAGCTCCACCGAGGTCAATCAGAAGCATGTTAAACTAACCGAAAGTCTTGATATTTTCTTTTTGTCAGAGTAATACTTGATAACTGTGCAATTTTGGAGCATGAATATACCACAAAAAGTCTCTTTTAAATCAACAAATAGAGAATATATTAGTGTTACAATACAGGAATTTCTAACTTTGATACAATACCTTGAAAAATATCGATATTTGATACCATTTGACATTGCAGACATAACATTTTTTATTTTTCTAAAGATGTGGTGCAGCTGGTACCCGTGTATCAATACTGCAGAAAATGAGTATTGAAACTGTTTCAAATATTCAGTATTGATATGTATCGATACTTTGATATTTCTGACAACACTAGTATGGATGACTACAACTTTTGGTTAAAATTGGGCCGCAACTACCAATCTCTTTTGTTACCGATTTATCTGCCGATTCTTTTCTCACTTAATTGTTTGGCCGATAAAACATCACAATATCCTAGAGCACAAGGTACTATCAAGAAAAGCAGCAAATTGGTACCTGGTACCATCAAATGTTTGAACTTTTTTGCTTCTATTGCTTCTAACAATTAACCGATTATCAAAATAGTTTGATGATGATCAATCTACTTTCTACTGACTTGTTGAAATTGACAATAATAACAATATATGATACTCTGCTTTTTACCTCTTTTTTTAGTCTTCCTTCTAGAGTTGTTTGACTCTTATCCAAACTCATTTGGCATCATTCTTATATTTCAAAAAGTCCTTATTGTGTTTGTGCTTATCATATGCAACGCGTTCTCATCCCAACTCGTCATATACCGCCGCTATGTCACGCCCCTTGGCGTCACTTTATATTTGAAATCAAAAACACTGTAGTTACCATTAGCGTCACTTTAGGATTAGGCAACAAAACCACTATGGTCGGTTCCTAAACTATTACGTTTGTACAGTGAAAATGACGTTGAACGTTGTGAACACGGGACACGAATGAAACAGCTGATTGTAACGTGACGCACGGGACATGAAAAGCGGTCTCTTCGATGAAAGACTTGTGTTTGTTGGACCCATCCACCTCCCCTCCCACCTGCCCGGTGTTTCTCTTTCACTCTTTAAACTACGTCACCACAGTCACTCCCGGCACACATTCTTAAAGAGTTTGCTGTTGCCGCAGATGGGTTTACATTGTAGTTAATGGAAAGGTCGGTGCGTCTCATACCGGTGCTCAAGCGCGCCTTGTGCGGCGGTAGTGAACGCCGATGGCCGTGACAAAGCGTTGGTATTTGACGCCCTGGGAAGGAGAACGGGCTGAAATATGTATCCAACCATTAAAAAAATATATTCTACATCAAAATGCTGAGCTGAAATAAATGAATGGAATACTGTTACGGGTGTGTTTTCCCTCTCCGGAGACTCAGCTGTCCTGTTGTACTGTACTGCTCAGTGGGGGTGAGATCCACAATGTGTTGATACTTGTGTCATGCTGTAAGTTGATGTGTAGCCCGGTTTTCACCCCTGCTCTGCTCCCCCCCTTGTTCTTTTCTCCAAAGGCAACATTTAACTTGGCACGCCGCCAGCCAGCTGAAGAATTGTCTGAACTTTCAGACTCGTCATCCACGCGACTTGACACGCGACATACTGAGAACAGCACGTATCTGTGAGCTTACTTCCCTTCATAGCCATGAACTTGCCAGTCACACTGTTCTCATTCACTTTCTCCTACTTCGGGGAAGTTCATATTGCATCGCCATGTGTCAAGTGGATTCTGTTCCTCATAGACTCTCCTCTGTTCCTCTGTTTTGTCCTCGTCTTCACGCTTCCTGTCCCACTCATCACACCTGACCAAGCTGCTAATTACGGCTGCTGACATGAGCCACCATGTAATTTAAAATCCACCTCTCTCTCTCTCTCTTTCTCTCTCACGCTGTTTCGCTCTTTCTCTTTTGCCTTCAGCTATCTCATTCATCACCTTCCATTCAGCTCACCTCCTCTTCCTCTGTAATGCCCCTCTCTCTGAACCTTCTCTTTACTACATCTATTACTCATATGTGCCGCGTGAGTAATTCACGTAACGACAACATGAACTTTTCGTATGAGAGGAGAAGCCTCTGGGCCGAGATAGCGCTCTGGGCGTTGGATATGTGTGTGGGTGGTGCTTGTGAACGTGGGTATATATTAGTTGGTAGTTGGCTCGGAGCCTCGGACTACCTGATATTTCACATGACATTCTTAGAATGACAGGATGATGATGAGCGGATGGAGACATGAACATGACCGCCCAAAGAGAAATGTAATTTACTATGTAGGACAAGAAGAACAAGCTCACTTACTGACAATGACGGAGGCATTTCGTTTTTTTTAGGTAGCATTGTAGAAAATCACAGAAACAAAAAGTGCATGTTGCCCAGTGAAGAAAGGCAGCGCCTAGACTTTTGCTGAAAAGGGGCCTTGCAACAGGAGTTGTCGTAATGTTACACAACAGTATAGACCAGACCGGTATTGCATCATCGCCAAGGCCACGCCCTCATTTTGGAGGCTAGAAAACGGAAGATATCACTGCAATTTGATGTGTTTCGATTGTAATTTTGAGAAGTGTGTATGCATTTGTTTCTTGTTAAACAAACGTCTGTTTTATAGACATGTCTGATAACTATTTTGCGACCTTGCTTGAACCTGAGCGTTCGCGATATCTTAGTAAATTAAGGTCGATCGCCGTCATGCCCCTTCAGTCTACCCCCCTCCAAGTAAATTATCAACCTGTTATTAGTCAACTGTTTGATCCTTAGGCTTAGATTTAGTTGGCGACAACAGTCTGATGCTGTTATAACGTTTCTGTATGACTGCATTACTGCAGCAGCCTCCCACTCAAGCTAACTTATCCATCAGTAGTAACTGTCGCAACATCATTTAGTGATTTACCACAATGACAGTGAATATTCACGGGTTTCATGTGCCTCAAATATCCGTGTGAAAGTCTCCGTTTCTCGCCAGCGTGGCCTTGGTAATGACATGATGCCGGTCTGGTTTGATAACAGCATTTAGCCACCATAGGCTACTGGTCATACCAGACTAAGTAAGGCTGTAGTATCAAAACGTATTGAATTGAGCAATATGGTATTTTATTTCTGATGAATTCAACTTTTCATTTGTAAGAGAATATATGTGCTATTTCTTCTTTCATACATTTCACAGTTTCACTTACTCCTAGTGGTATCCAGTCATACAAATAGTTTTGGTCTGACTTGTCCAGATTCGGAGTTACCTGCTTCTGACATTACTGTCTTCACCCTGATGCTATGAAGTTGAATGGACTTTCTTATGTGATGCTCACAATATTTAATATGCAGGAATTTTATAAAAACAATGTATAGACTGATACAAAAATAATCCCTCTCAATAATCACTTATGACCCAATAGAAATGTGTGGCGGTGTCTGCCTGTATTTTGTCTTTTCTCATTATTTTGCTTTTAATTTTAGTTAGTTTAAACGTTTTATTTTTTGATTCACTGCTTTGTTCTCACAACGGTTATATATATATATCTTTATACACTACATTTATTTTTATTTTTGAATAGAGATGATGTTCCTGTGGAACTACTTTCTACCAAAGAAATAGTCCCTCAGAAAACTGTAATACATAATGTGTTCTTTGGAATATCCAGGGCAGAGGTCAGAGGCAATGTTTATCAGTATATATTTATACTTAAAGAAAAACATGTGGTTGCTGTTGAAAATGCCTTAAATGGCATAAACAAAATTACACATACCTGTACTGAGGTGAAGGCCGAAATCTCAGTGAGGCACTCCTCAAAAATTAGGTAAATAAACCCAAAGCGACCTGTGTGGTTAGACATCAGAGGAAGAATGTGATTTTGTGAATGTTTGCTCCAACAATAACTTATAAGGAAATGGAAATTTGCATCTTACAGTTGGCAATGTAAATGTCAATAAACCAGAATACAGAGAAGTGCTTGCACACAGAATAAGGTTGCCTTTGAGGTATCTTGAACCCTGTAATTTCCATGCTTGAGTCTGTACCTGCCTGGGGTCATTTCTCGCAGTGGGACTAAAGGCGACCACTCCTTCCCCGTCACCTCCCCCCGAGGATGAGGACAATGATCTCTGGCAGAGATGGCTGAGCCCATTTTATAACCCATTACAGCTGAAAAGCTTGACGCAAACCTCCACCTCTCTCTTTCTTAAAGTTGTACGGCTGACTCAAGGAGAAATTTTTCAAATTCTATCATAACCATCTTCTTGTCACGGCCCCTGTACTCTGACCCATGTCACCCTCACTTTTCCCCCCTGCCGTGCTGTGCTGTTATCAGCCTGTCAGCACCGTCAGCCTCCCCGTCCATTTCATGTTGCTTTAAGTGATTTCCTTTACCATGCAGCACTCTAATCTATATTCGTGTGGTGGAGAAATCACTCATACCCACTTTATTGACATGACAGGAACAATATGAACTTAATGAATGCATTTTGAGCAGAAAAAACAGTGATGTAACTTGTCTCTCTCCATCTTTTTATCCCTCCTGTTTTCCACTTTAGGTGTCAGCACCGCACCACAGCCACCACCCACCTAGTCTGCCAACCGGCTCCCCTCAACCGGTGGATGATCTCCTGTTGACAGGCCAAGGGTTATTATCGTGGTTTCAGGGCTAAGAGGAATGCTACTGCACTTCACAACAGATGTCTTTTTAATTCCTGACAAAAACCACCCACAGAGATGAGGAGAAAACGCTATCACTGCTCTCAGCTGACCCACAGTGTAGACGTCTGGAACCTGTGAGTGACAGGTAATGTCCGACGCTGACGACAAAGCAAGGACGTATGCACACGTGGGCTTACAAAGACAACACCTGCACAGACAGTATTTCCAGAGGGCCAAGAAACAATTACATTGGATGTTATTTTTTGTAGTTTGGCTTCAATTTGAGACATACATCTTCAGGTTTTAAATTAGATCAATCAAAATCAGCCCCTTTGCTTGATCATCATTATCGGTAGAGAGTGTCGTGAGTCTTGTGAAGCAGCAGGGAAGAAATGTACTTAACATACAACTCAAGGGCTGTCCGGGTGTCAGGTTGAAGAGTCTGCAGTGTAATTGAAACACGTTCCAGTCTGGAACATTTGTCATGCGTCATTTCTGTCTCTGCCGCGCTCACGAACTTCGCTCTGGATCGACTGGACGAGCAGCAGCTGATTAACTCTGCTCTAGTAATCAGTTATAATGGCCATAGATGGGGACCAAAAAAAAACATAATTGCTTAGGTATAATGACTGGCATGTCACAATAACCATATGCATGGTTAGTTGAGTTTTGATGCTGTTCATTCTCATTATAGTTACATAAGAAGTTCTGCTTGATAATG
This sequence comes from Sebastiscus albofasciatus, assembly GCA_916701655.1. Lineage (NCBI taxonomy): Eukaryota > Metazoa > Chordata > Actinopteri > Perciformes > Sebastidae > Sebastiscus > Sebastiscus albofasciatus. Next base: position 5,536 of record CAKAOI010000224.1, read on the forward strand.
ATGTGACACCTTTACAGAAATGTTGGAAAAGTGTGTTTTTAACATCCTGTGTATGTTTTTATTCTATGTGTGCTGTCTGAGCCGTGTCAGAGACACATTTACATTGCCCTGTGATGAAGTTTTTCCGGTTCTGATCCTGAAATAATGATAAATGTAAAAGTAGTTTAACAAAAAACAAATAGCTTTTTCTCAGTTGTCACGGGAGACCTTCCTTCATACAGCTACATACTGCATGTATTATGTGCAATATGTGAATATTAAAGTTTATTTCCCTTCATAAATTATGAGCATACACCAAAAAACACATGTTTGTATTTTAAAACTCACGTACGGAAGCACACACATTGGTTTGGTTGTTAACTGGAACCACCATCCTGTCCTGAGAACTCAACCCACTGCGGTTGACCCTTCATTTCATCACACCGTCAAAAAAAAAAAAAACCCAAACATCCTTTCTGGGTATTTGGTCTTGAGTGAAGTGTTTCCTTTTCCCACACTTGCTTTCAGTGCTACCAGCCCTGTTTATCAGCCATTCTCAATGGACTATTAATATTGATGTATAACATTTCTGGTATTCCTTTTCACTGAGACCAAGTACTTTTAAACTGTCCACCCAAAGAAGTCATATTATTGCTCTTAAAACACATCCAATATTTTACCATTCTCTGCTCAACTTTTCTCAAATTGCATCACTCCAGTCATCTGAAAACTTCTTGTCCTCAGTTAAAGGTTTTCCTCCTGAGCACCAGATTGACTGACTTCTTAAAGAGGAAGTGTCCGACCCCCAGGAGCCACACCTGACTGTATTAAAAGGCTCCTTGCATTGTTTTGTCTTCCTCTTGATTACTAAGGCAGACTGTAATAATGACCAGCAGTGAGACACATCATCCGGGAAGGATGCACACGAACTCATACACACAAACGTGAACACACACTCTCTTACGTGTTCTGCAGAGCTTAAGACGTTACCAGATAAAAATGATACTATTTAGTGTGATGACGTTACAAGAAATGATCTCATGCACTGTGGAATTTAATGCATTTCTTTCTTTCTTTGTCCGTTTGTCTCTCAGGAGCAGCGAGTTGATTCAGCTCAGTCAGCCTTGGGTAGCTTGCTGTTCTCAGATTCCTGTCATATTTCTGGACGGCCACTGAACAAACAGAGGTGAACCTGATCTATGCTGTCACACTGTGGCACGGGGTAGAGTTTCCCCTAACTCTCTCTCTCACATACACACACACACACACACACAACTTCCTCCTCGATATCCCAAATAAAGACACAAGCTGTGACCCCTATATGTGCTGATCGGTATGCTTGCGTATTCATGCATGCACATTCCTTACTGTGTGCCTCCTTATCTTGTGCGAGCGTCACAGATCCCTTACGCTGTAGTAATTGTTACAGACAGTCATCGCATGGATAGTTGTTTCTTCGTGTTCTTTGAATAAACTTTTTCAATGAAAGAATTAAATGAAACCTGTTCAGAAAAGCAGTATCGCTGCATCAATCATGATGGTAAGAGAAGATACAAGAGTTTTCACTGACAAAAACTGCTATCGGCATCATGAAGACAGAGTGTGAAGTACTTTAAATGCTTAAAGGAATAGTTCGACATTTTGGGAAATACGTTTAATTGGTTTCTAGTCTGAGACAAGAAGATTGCTAGCACTCTGATATGTGAGAAGCTACAGCCAGCAGATTGTTAGCTTAGCTTAGCATTAAGACTGGCAACAGGGGAGTTACATTGTGTAGCTTCTTTAACCCTCATGCTACTAACCTATTTAACATACAAGGACCAACTGGTGTCCCTGGGGACTCCAATAATTAACTACCGTAAGAAACAACCATCATCATCATCATAGCAAAATCTTAACTTATTTCTTCTTAAAACATTATTAGTTATGTATTTAATGTAATCTGAATAAAAAAAACAGATTATTACTATTTTAGGCAAGTTAAAGTTAATTTGCATATTGTGTAAAACGGAAATAGTCAGAGCACATGAGGAAATCTGTGACTGTTTATCTATTGTAACTACATACGCCCATACGGATGTGTAATATATGTACATATATTGAACTTACATATATGAAATATATGTACATATATGTACAAACTGTATATGAAATCTGAAATTAGAAATTGGAATAATTTCATATATGACATAAATGTGGAGCCCATACAAATATGTATTTTTATTTATGTATAATAAATTTTTTGACATACACGTAACATTTACAATTATTTATACATATAACATATATGTTATGCAGGCTAGCTCTTTCCACCTGCTTCCAGTCTTTATGATAAGCTAAACTAGCTTCTGGCTGCAGCTTCCTATTTAATAGGCAAATATGATGATATCGATCTTCTCATCGAACTGTCTGAAAAAAATAATTAATAAACATATTTCCCAAAATGTCGAACTATTCCTTTAATATATATATATACACGTCTTGCATTCATGGATCGTGTGTTGATGAGAGCCACGTGCAGTATTGTAGTTTCCCCATTGAGCAAGAGCACAATAGGAGTACAATACAGTGTGTTTAAATGGTTCGAGTCGACTACTCAGGAATGATGTCCATTATAAAAGCGGAACTTTACTACCCCCTCAGTGACAACATCAATGACATCACCAGGTGCCACTGTGTCTGTCTGCACGTCTCAGTCTGTGTCTGACACTCTTACACACTCACACACTCTCTCTATTTTAGGACCAGTCAGACGGTACTGTCCTCCACCTGTCTCCAGTGTTACCTGCCCCAGTCATTACCAGGGTCCCAGATCCCCACTGTAAGTGCACATGTCAACAGCAAAATTACAGGGCATGCACACACACATATTTGTTTTGCTTTTAAAAGGGTAATATCCGTCTGCACGCAACCGATACCTTCATATCCCCTCCTCCTGTTCTTTTTTTTTTGGACAAACCCAGAAAACAAAGCAGGTGAGGTTCAAAGACACAACAGAGACATGAAGAGAGGCGATGTGGAGAGATGATGGACACACATTGGTGGGTTGTGTAATGACAAGGAGAAACTCGTGTTTTTCAGCCCTGTTTCTGCGGACAGTGCGGACTTTACCTGATTACAAACCAGTGTCATTAGATTTCAGCTTTGTTCTCCCTCTTATCTCGCTCTTCCCTGGCTAATTAAGACAAGAAAGTCCCTTTAGTTGTCTGAGGTGAGAGTCTGCGTCTAGAAATGTGACTTGTCAGGCTTTGGCAAGACTTGAGGTTGGAGTGTTGTGGGAAAGAGTGCCCTGACAAGTTAGACGAGGATGGAAACACAATGCCAGATACAAAATGCTTTGACTGAAAGATAGAGATCTATTTCAAGACAACAACATCAGCTTTTCTTTTTACTGGAATCACCATTGGTTTCCTGTCAGTATTAAAATGCCACGTTGCATGCACGAGCAATCAAAGACACTCTACACCTGAAAGTTGTGTTTTTGTAAAACTGTCCTTTTATCCTCGCCTCTTTCACCAAGTTGGCTTTGGGTAACCTGAGTGCTCTCTTTCCCTTTTCAACATGATCAGTACAAACAATGGCAAACTTCCCTTCTCCTCCGGGTGATTGACTCGGTCTTATTGTCGCTCTTATCGTTTGTTTTTTCTGCTGAAAGAATTCGTGACTGTACGTCTGAATAGATACTGACAGAACCTTATTAGATCCTGAAACAGACAGAAATGAAGTCACCGCTGGACAACATTGGACTTGTTTGCACAAATTAATGGCTGCTCTTTTGTCAGTGATGTTAGTCACTGTATTTTGCCTTAAACCTGGGCATCAATGAAACTGGCACAGCCTCGAGCACGAACCGACTTTATGGTAGTGAGCAAACGTGCTGTATATGCATGATGACAAACGCATTTAGCATTTCCTATAATTTGTGCACCAATCACATCCGTCTTCCGCGCGCGCTGTAATTTCCCCCGACTGGATCCTCAATAACATCCTGTTGTCTGAGGACATCTGAGGGGCCAGGTTGGACTGACCCTCCACCACATCACACACAGGACAGGACAGAGCAGAGACGGTTATCCTGGCCCCGGCAGCTAATGACAGCCGAATGAGAGAAACAGGCAGGAAGCTGTCCCCTGTGATCTCTGTATTTAAAAGCGTCCTTATTATTGCTTGTGTATTGTTTTGTCGTGTTGGGATCCCTTTGGACTGCACTACTGTTATTAAGTTGAAGGACTGGGATAGATTTTAGCTGGTGGGAGATCATAAAAGAAACATGGCCATCCCTTATTGCTGAGGATGTTGTTTGTGATGAAAAATAAAAGCAATATTGCATATTAGTGTTAAAGTTGCCACTTTAATCTGCACAGAGCAGGCTAGTGTCATTACATTATATGCAACCCAGACTCACTTTTGCAATGAACAAACCAGTAGCAGAATATTCCTGTCCACAGACAAAATGTTTCAGCATTAAAAGGTGTAACAGATTCTCTATGCTAGTGTAAGGCAGACTTCTCACTGCCTTAACTATAAACTTACTTGTTACTTAATTAAACTACTGCAGGGCTGTGGGTAAAGCAAGAGCACAGGGAGAGCTTGGTCTGTGCAACAGGATCCGCTTTAATGTCTCAACTCCACCGTAGGACAATTGAACACTGATAACTTGAAGGTGGCACATCACTTCTTACATCATATCACTCCGCCAATCTTAATCATCTCACCTTACAAGCACGTAAGGTGCGCCAAATTATATAGTTCCATATCTAACTTAAAGAGCAGAATACAATATGTATACTGTATAAAATAAATCTTTACAAAAATAAATCTAATCTTACACTAGTCTACTTAAGAAAGACATATAAGACATATAGGACATATAAGACATATAGGACATATAAGACATATAGGACATATAGGACAGGAGGAGAGCATGTTATTTATGTATCTATAATTTAAAATATAAAAGCATGCATGATGTTCACCATCTTAGTTTAGTATGTTAGCATGCTAACATGTGCTAGCTAGCAGAGGTGTGGACTCGAGTCACGACTCGGACTCGAGTCACAATTTTGATGACTTTAGACTCGACTTGACGAAATCAAAAAAGACTTGAAACTCGACTTGGACTTTAACATCAGTGACTCGTGACTTCACTTGGACTTGAGCCTTTTGACTTGAAAATACTTCCCCCAAGCCCACAGATTAAAAGGTATGTTATTTAAAAATGAATTTCCCTTCATTTAACATTATTGATTTCCCAACAAGTTGACACTTAATTCCCCAGATCCACTTTGTTTGAACAAATCTGACATCATCCAATCAAGTTGCAGGAGAAAACCATGAAGAATAAATGTTAAGTTACTGAGCACCAGTTGGAAAAAGAGATACCAAAGATAATTTCTTTTGCATACAACAACTCTGTGGTGGTCAACAAAACATTAAACTAAAACGTGCAGGTTGAAATGTACAGGCGGAGAGATTTAGTGAAGAGCGCATTATGACTTGTTTAGGACTCAGAGTTTAGGACTTGTGACTTGCCACTTGAATGCAAAGACTTGAGACTTACTTGTGACTTGCAAAACAATGACTTGGTCAGAAGACAGAAGTGGCAGTAGTAGGCCTATACAATATGAAAACATATAATGATGTAATTATGAAAATATGCATTCATGTAAAAGTTGCCTTCAACATTTGGAGTAGACTCTTAGAGACTTAAGAGGAAGGAAATGATAATCAAGTCAATCAGAGTCATGCGTGAGTATGAACAGAGAAACCAGAAGTGAAGGTTAACGTGTTGCAAAACTCTGATTGATATCAGAATAAGTTTGCAACTTGTCTGCGTGTTTTTCCTCCAAATATGATTTCACAAGGTGAACATGCATCGGCTTACAAGAAAGAATTTCTCTGTGCATGTAAAAGAGGCCACTGATTGACCAACAGGGCATATCGGCTCATCTCGGTACGTTTAAAACTGGTTTATCCAATCTCATGATGTTATGTTATGTCTACTGATCTCTATTGATCATGATCAGCAGTTTCCTTTCTGCTTTATACACCGCTGCTTCACAAGAGCCGCTCAGAGATTTATGAATGAGTTAACCTTGTGTTAACCCTGTGCAGTGAAACACAACAGGTGGTCGTCCCCCTTTGTCCGGCGCAACAGAGACAGGTGCTTCCGACTACGGGGGACAGATCACTGTTGACTCTGGACAATGGAGGAAAACAGGGGAACAAGCAGGTCTAATTCATGCATGGCCACTTCCAGCCCAGCCCAGCTCTTTGTCAAACACACAAACGCATAAACCCACCCACTCTAGTATGAGCATAAAAAACAGTCCATATTTCAATGCAAACACAAACACGCTCATTCAAAGTGTCAGTGTTTTTCTCTCCCCGGTTTGTTAGGGAAACAGAGGCGTCGGAGGACAATAGTTCTGTGACCCATATCTGAGCCTGACAGGCAAACAGGAAGAGATCCCCTTTGCATTGAGGGGTGCTCCTGACTCCAGTTTAAGGAAAGGAAGAAGAATGGAGTAGGGGGGAAGGTGAGGGCAGAGACCATCCTTTCTTTGACCCAAAAACATCCACCTATTTCCAATGCCAAAAGTCCACCAGAAGAGACCAAAATCTCTGAGCAGAGGAAGATTTAAACCTCCATCTCCACACATCCCTCCAGCAACTACATTTTCTCCACAAAGAAAAACAAAAACACAGGTGTCTTGTGTTTCCTCCACCTGCTCTCTTTTCTTTCTCTACTTTCACTTTGCATTCACCCATGAGAAGATATTTAACATCCTTCTCATCTTTATCTAAAATCTGGCTCAGCGGCGTGACAGCTCTGACACGCTTCAAACCTAATCTGAAAGTAACAACACTTTGGAATCTCCCGTTAGACATCTGACTATGATCGGCAGTGGTATCCAAACAATGCGTTTCTTTTTCGACTGTGTAATTAAACCTGTTTCAAGGCTCTTATCTGCATAGCTGTAGAATGACATGCAGTCACGATGTGGCGTCAGAGAGGATTAACGCAACACATTCAACAACACGGCCTCTGTATGTTTACCATTCAGTAATATAGACTGCAGCTGGAACAGCCGATTGGACTGTTGTCAGGCTATTAAATAGGCGTTATCAGTCGCTATAGGCCTCATAGATGTGGGTCAAAAGGAGCCTACTACACCCACTAGTATGTTTTATCATCTATTCACATGGTAGATCACTGAAAGAAGGTATAAAAGATGACAGCGACCTCTAGCGACCGTAGTAATTATGACAGGAGCAAAAGCGGAAGTCAGGTGCTGTGCTGTAGACGGTGTGAAACTCCATATGTGGTGGAGGTCGGGGGCGATGGATGGGACACAAAACACAGGGTTTTTACCCGGAAGACCGGAGTTCCCAACCAACAATGTGTAGTTGTCTTTGTGTTCGTAGTTATTTTAACCCAAAACACAGTGTTTTTACCTAAATGTAACTGTTTTTTTCCCACCTAAACCTAAAGAAGTTGTATTGTTTGTCTTCAAAACGGGACGTTCCATTCATTTTTACAACGTGTAAGAACGTTTTGCTTTTATGTTTCACTTTAACAACATAATAGGTGTAGTAGGCCCCTATTGACTGTCATCTATGGTGCTTATAGCACACCTATTTAATGGCCTGATAACAGTCGAATTGGGTGGCTGGAATCACATATTTTTGCATTTAAAAAAATAAACCAAATACAACTGACGATCCTAGATTTTTTTTTTTTTTGGAGAAACTCATCACCTAAAATTAATCATTCACTTATATCCACTCATTTCCTCAAGTTCCATGTGTGCCTTATCTCATGCTATCAGTCACTGCAGTGATAATGATGGTTAAATCAGGATTGATTGATTAAGAAAGGAGAGGAAGGAAGGGAGGGGAGGAGGATGATGATGAGCACAGAAAGAAAGAAGAGTGAAGGGTTGACCCCGAACCTCTTCTGTCACGTAGATAAGAGTGGTGATGGAGATTTCCGCCAGACTCAGATAACCTTTAACTAAAGGTGCAACGTCACTATTAACAACTTAGTTATTTTCACTGCATAACTCGATTTTTGAAAGAGAAAGCCATAGTTGTGCCATAAATACTTTTTCTTTATTTTCTATATTTTTATTTCTATCTTTTAAACTGTTAAGCGTCCACTGTTAAGTTTTTATAACACCAACAGTGAGGTGGGATGCAACTGAGCTTTGGACTGTACCTTTATTTTCTGCTCTGAAAGTAGAATGAATGAAATAACTATCAAGAGCAATACACAAAACAATTCTGAGTCATTCTGAGCTTTAGTTACTTATACCTAGGGCTGCAACTCACGACTATTTGCATTGTTGATTAATCTGACGATTATTTTGTCGATTTATGGTTTATTTGTTTGGTCTATTATATGTCAGAAAATGGTGAAAAATGATCAGATCAGTGTTTCCCAAAGCCCAAGATGACGTCCTCAAATGTCTTCTTTTGTCCACAACTCAAAGATATTCAGTTTACCGTCATAGAGGAGTAAAGAAACCAGAAAATAATCACATTTAAGAAGCTGGAATCAGAGATTTTTGACTAATTTTTCCTTAAAAATTATTCAAACCGATTAATTGATTATCAAAATAGTTGGCATTTAATTTAATCATCTACTTATACCAACTTTGTGTTATAGCCTATCAAAAAATGAATTGAATAGTTATTTTAGTTTACTAAAATATTGGATAATAATAAATCACTAAAATGTTTCTAGAACAACACCATTACAGGTAATCCATCAACTGTTTGACGGGTGATGTTGGATCATGCATATCATTTTTTTTTATTAATTGAAAGGATAGGATAGGCCCTTGAGATGTAGCATCTCATTTTTGAGGAGGTCCTATAGACACAAATACAAAAACACATACACACAAAACAGCATTACATAACAAACATACACTGCAAATACACAGATACAGACAGCTTGCTCACCATCTCCCACCCAGACACCCCCATCAGCCCTCTGCTGTTATACAAGAAAGATTGATACAATGACCATATTTAAATCAATTACATCAGCATAAAGAACAATTGCAACAGTTTGTCTTTAGTTTATATGTAGAACAAATAAACTGAGGATCATAAGTAGGCCTACACACAAATTAAAAACATGAACAGGTTGTTTTAAGATGAGAAAATAAAGATGTCCTGAAGCAACAGAAAGAGGTAATAAGATCTCAGAAAAAATAGGAAGATTATTCCAGTCTGATGGAGCTTTGTATAATAAATCACTAAAATGATGTGCAACAGTATGTAAACTGCAGCAAAACCATGTAAAGCCATGGATTAATTAGTCACTTTCATTTATTCATCACTTTATTCATGGGCACATTATATCAGTGGCTTGTTACAACAAGCCTGTAAATTATCCACATTAAAACTCTGAATTATGTTCATTAAAGTCATCTTAACTGTGAGCTCATGTTAAATGATATGACCTCTGAGAAGTTTTACAGCCCATCTTCTGAGTTGTGTTGTCATGGTGCTGTCAGTAGAGGTCGCTATGACAACCGCTCAGTCCCCACAGCAACCACATCCTCTCTTCTCCGTGCTCGTTGGCTGTGTGTAAGCTGAGCATCTTTCTACCAAAACCTTCAACGCTTAAAGTTGATGTTTCATAAGATCCAGAGGGCCATATCAAAAACACTCTTCCAGTATCTAAGACAACCCTTTTTGTCACGCAAATCCCGAAAACTGAACTCTAAAATGTCTTTCCCGTACCCACAGGCTTACCGTGACGACGCAGTGGTGAGTTCATGTAGCATGCTAACAAGCCGGGATGCTTAATCATCATGCTTTTCCATTCATTGCAGTGAGAGTGAGCGTCGGCTTTGTTAGCATGCTAGTTAGCTTAGCCAACACCAGGCTGACTTTGTTGACAAATGTATGAGCAGCTGTTCTCAGTTAACTTACTACTGTTTATCCTTATAAGCTTTGTTAGTAGCTCGCATTTCATTAGCTGTTTGTGCTAACCAACCTGGACGTGCCAGCTTGGTGAAGTCTGTCTTGTTGTTGTTGCCACACCTAAACCCTAGCTAGCTAGCTGGTTGACATTTTAACCTTACTGTGTTACCTGTCTGTCTCTCAGGTGGATGGATATCATGGCTGCAAGGTACCAGATCCATACAGCTGGCTGGAGGACCCAGACAGTGAGAAGACACAGGTAATCCTTCTTACTGTTTAGATAGATAGATGAATAGATACTATAGATACTATAGATAGATAGATAGATGAATAGATACTATAGATACTATAGATAGATAGATAGATAGATGGATAGATACTATATAGATACTATAGATAGATGGATAGATACAATATAGATACTATATAGATACTATAGATACTATATAGATGCTATAGATACTATAGATAGATAGATGGATAGATACTATATAGATACTATAGATAGATAGATACTATAGATTGATAGAAAGATACTATAGATACTATAGATATATATATAGATAGATACTATAGATACTATAGATAGATAGATAGATAGATACTATAGATAGATAGATAGATAGATAGATACAATACATAGATATATAAATAGGTAGATAGATACTATAGATAGATAGATAGATAGATAGATAGATAGATAGATAGACAGACAGACAGACAGACAGACAGATACTATAGATAGATAATATTGGTGCTTGTTGTGTTATGTA
>CAKAOI010000224.1:16249-51114 GCA_916701655.1 Sebastiscus albofasciatus
ATAGATACTATAGATAGATAGATACTATAGATAGATAGATACTATAGATAGATAGAAAGATAGATACTATAGATTGATAGATAGATAGATAGATAGATAGATACTATAGATATATAGATAGATAGATACTATAGATATATAGATAGATAGATACTATAGATACTATAGATAGATAGATAGATAGATAGATACTATAGATACTATAGATAGATAGATAGATAGATAGATAGATGGATAGATACAATAGATACTATAGATAGATAGATACTATAGATAGATAGATACTATAGATAGATAGATACTATAGATAGATAGAAAGATAGATACTATAGATAGATAGATAGATAGATAGATAGATACTATAGATACTATAGATAGATAGATAGATAGATAGATAGATGGATAGATACAATAGATAGATATATAAATAGGTAGATAGATACTATAGATAGATAGACAGACAGACAGACAGACAGACAGACAGACAGATACTATAGATAGATAATATTGGTGCTTGTTGTGTTATGTAATTACTTATAAAGGCACTCATAACCGCCGGCCTCAAGTTTCGTTGGTATCGCCCGGGGCCTGTCCCGAGAAGCCAGTATACTGAGTAATCTGGATAACTTTGCTGAGTAAAACCTGGAACCAGCTTCAGTCTGGAACATGATGTGTAAAAACACCTGTTCTGGTTTGACTTAGAAAAAGGTATTCAGATAAATCAGTGCATCTGTTTCTTGGAACTGACTGCAGAGATTATGATACTTTGATGTGTAAAACCTGTGGGTGTTGTGTCTTCTTCCACCAGGCCTTTGTCAGCGCCCAGAACCAGCTGACATTGCCATATTTAGAGCGCTGTGAGGTGCGAGACCTGTTCAAGGAGCGCATGACTGAGCTGTACGACTACCCCAAGTATAGCTGTCCCTTCAAGAGGGGGAACAGGTGAGTCACAACAGAATCATGTTTTCAGTCACACAGCCGTGGAGCACATACTGTATCAGTGAAGATCCTTCGTACCTTAACAATTCCTCCCCTCATTTCCAGGTACTTTCACTTCTACAACACAGGCCTCCAAAACCAAAGCGTGATGTACGTGCAGGAGAGTCTGGATGATGAGCCCACGGTCTTCTTGGATCCAAACACTTTTTCTGATGATGGGACCGTTGCCCTGCGAGGTATCAACACATCTCTGTATTTTATTACAGGTTTTATTATTCTAGTATTATTACTTTATTATTTTTGGACATCTTTTGCATTTCTGCTCTACTAGATATTGCACTCTTTGCGATTTCGAATAGCATTTATATTACATTATATATTTACAGTATGCATTACTTCGTGATTCCTGCATTTCATTGCAATGTCTTTGCTGAATGCTCTGGAACAGATTGCGAGATTAGTTTCTTGGTATGGTAATAACGTGCATGTCTTCAAGTCCAGAAATAGCCTGCTATTTATAGCATCCACATTGACAGCTAAATAAAGGAACTTTTCCTGATGTCTTTTGTAAATGTTCTGTTTCTGTTTCCTCCGATTACTTCAAGGCTACGCGTTCTCTGAGGACGGGGAGTACCTGGCGTACGGCACCAGCGCCAGCGGGTCGGACTGGGTGGAGATCTGCTTCCTGCAGGTCGAAGGCGCCAAGCCTCTGGAGGACCGCCTGGAGCGAGTCAAGTTCAGCTGCATGTCCTGGACTCATGATGGGAAGGGACTTTTCTACAACTCGTACCCTCAGCAGGAGGGCAAGAGTGATGGTGAGGTCAAGACGTGCATATTCAGACCCTTCACTTTGCTGTAGCTGCCACAACTATCACTAAGAATTAAAAATATATATTAGCTAATTGGTTAAGCGCAATACTTGAAACAAACATTTGATACTAAAGATGAAGAAATAGTATAATTTTGAAAAAGTGATTTGCTTTTTTTGTTGCTTTTATGTGCTTCTCTTTTTAGACTGATGGATTTTTAGCTTCCTCTGCAACTACAAATTTGATGGTGTGGCCATTGTGGGCGAGGCCTCCAGTAGATTACATTCTTTTACATACATTCGGTTTAATTTCCTTATGTACTTTACATGGCTAAAAAAAAACTACAACAGCAATAACTCACGTAGGCCACGGATATAGTACTGCTCGTCTGTGGGTAACACCAAAATAATGTTTCACAGTGATCCGTATTTTATCTTTTATTAGTCTATAACTAATCAAAACTCGGGTTTAGTCAAATTTTCAGGATTCAGGTCAACTGTTCATTATTTGAGACTGTCCTGAATTCTTTAGGACGTCTGGTCACCCGTTGTTGTTTCTGTAATCCAGACCCACCCACTTCACATCCCCTCATTTCTCTCGTCAGACAAATTCTGTTTTTTTTGCCACCACTAGGGGGCGATGCTGAAACTAAAATGTTTTTTCTGCTAGGCACCGAAACCTCCACCAACCTACACCAGAAGCTGTACTTCCATGTTTTGGGGGATCCGCAGTCCGAGGACGTGCTGTGCGCTGAATTTCTCGACCACCCCAAATGGATGGGAGGAGCTGAGGTATGCCAGGAAGTTTTTCTTTTTTCTTGTTCCTAAAAATTAAAAGCAAATGATGAGTGCATGTGTTAACTGATATTCAGGTTAGTGATTGTATGCATATTGCAGGTCTCTGATGATGGACGTTACTTGCTGCTGTCTATCAGGGAAGGTTGTGATCCGGTCAACAGACTGTGGTACTGTGACCTCAAGACCACTCCTCGGGGTATTACAGGTATGTTGGTATTTACCATTCACCTGGTAACTATTGTTAGATTGAATTTCTGTGGGTTATATTTGTCGCTGTTTGATCCAAGAAGTGCTTCTCGTTATTATTTTTTTTGTCTGTGCATCTTCAGTGCTCTCATCACAGGATTAAAAATACTCCTCCTTTCATGTTCAGGACTTTTGCCGTGGGTGAAGCTAATCGACAACTTTGACGCCGAGTACGAGTACGTGACCAACGAGGGCACGTTGTTCACATTCAAGACCAACCTGGACGCCCCGCGTTACCGCCTCATCAACATCGACTTTGCCTCTCCCGCTCAGAGCAAGTGGAAAGAGCTCATCCCTCAACACGACAAGGACGTTATCGGTGAGCTGCTGCTGCAACGACTCATGTGACCTGCTCTATTCAAATATTAGGAATGGGTGTTAAATGTTTTACATCTATTTTTTGATATCACTAGAAATACACATTTCAGCTTCTTATCTGCTGTCTTTCCTTGGCCATGTCTCCCCCGCAGTGTTCGCCACGTGCACATACTCCAGCTACCTGTTTGTGTGTTTCCTCCACGACGTGAAGAACGTGTTGAAAATGTACCGTCTGGACTCGGGGGAGGAGCTGAGGACCTTCCCTCTCGACGTCGGATCCGTGGTGGGTTTCACAGGACGGAAGAGGGACTCGGAGATCTTCTACTATTTCACCTCCTTCCTCTCCCCAGGTAAGAGGCCGCTAAATACATAGTGTTGTATATGAATGAACTATATAACTGCTCGGTTTATGTAGTAGTTGTCGATGCTTTTTTTCCACTTTGGTCACTTTGTTGCTGTAGAAAATCATTTTAGTTTAAAAGAGTTTAGACATTAGATGCTGCAAAATGTGCAGGGTAATGTACGAGGAAACGGGCTGAAGAAAACACTGCTAACAATTTGGGATGCACAAGATATATCGATCCGAAAAATACGGACCACCTAAGGATGAAAGAAATGTGCCAGAGAAAAAAAAAATCCCACAAATCGTTAAAGTGATTTAAAGATTATAGAACGAATGACATGATTTTTTTTTTCCTCTCTGGCATCCAGCCATCATTTACCACTGCGACCTGACTAAGGAGCCGATGCAGCCCCACATCTTCAGAGAGGTCACCGTCAAAGGCTTCAGCCCGTCGGACTACCAGACCACCCAGGTAACTACAACTTTTGTTTTGTGTCCACTGTTTCCATGACGTCTTTTCTCCTTTTCATTTTCTTTCCTGAGAACTGAAGACATCTCTGTAGCTGTGTTAGTCATCTCCTAGAAACATTTATGGAGGAATGTTTACATCTATTTTTTACCTGAATGTCAGAATCTGCCGGTTCTTAAAGCGCTGACCCATTGTATAAACCGCTATTAATCAAGTTGTCAAGAGAAAACTGACTTACGGATTTAAAAAAAGTCATGTTATTCCAACTCGTCTTCAAACTGATTTTCAATGACATTTCATTATTTTATTTTTTAAATAAAGGCAGTTGAACTTTTTGAAGTACAGTGTCTCAGAGTCAGCTCTATTGTTATGTTCCCACTGACGACCGTGACCCCAGGAATAACATTGTAAAAGTGAAAATAAGCACAGAGGACAGACTTTTATATGACGGTCTCTTTGTCCTCTCTTTTCATCTGACTCAGACACAAGGACAGATGAAGATTCAAGAATAGCTTCATTGCTCAACCCTCATTAGCACAAGAACAAATACTGATCAAATTAATTATGTGTTAATTCACTGCTCCCATATGTGTCTATATTATATATTTCCTGGCTCTCTCTCCAGTCCTGTTTCTGTTCCTAATGGTTTGCCTTTCTCTTTGTCTTTGCCAGATCTTTTATCCCTCCAAGGACGGCACCGAAATCCCCATGTTCATCGTTCACAAGAAGGGCATCAAATTGGACGGCTCCCATCCAGGTTTTCTGTACGGCTACGGCGGTTTTAACATCTCCATCACGCCGAGCTACAGCGTCTCCCGACTCATCTTTGTCCGACACCTGGGGGGAGTCCTGGCTGTTGCCAACATTCGAGGAGGGGGAGAGTACGGGGAGACCTGGCACAAAGGTGAGGGGGCATCCATCTCGTTTTGTTGTTTGATACAAAACCATCGCAGACCCCCCCCTCATTTACATTTGTGTTTTCTCCTTTTAGCTGGCATGTTGGCCAACAAGCAGAACTGCTTCACGGACTTCCAGTGTGCAGCTGAATATCTCATCAAGGAGGGATACACGTCTCCCTCCAAGCTGACTATAAACGGAGGCTCCAACGGTGGCCTGCTTGTAGGTATGTATGCTGTTAGCTGAGGAACAACATAGACTATGCAGAGCAAGGATCATGTTCAAACAGTTTTAGCCGCACAATCATGAGTGTGTGATGGTGTGTCTGACTGTGTGTTTCCTCTCCTAGCGGCCTGCGTGAACCAGCGGCCCGAGCTGTTCGGCTGTGCTGTCGCTCAGGTCGGCGTCATGGACATGCTGAAGTTCCACAAGTTCACCATCGGCCACGCCTGGACAACAGACTTTGGCTGTTCTGAAAACAAAGAGCAGTACGAATGTCTCATGAAGTAAGTGCTCGGTAAATCTCTGTGTCTCTGTATTGACACTTTATTTTGGTTATATTTAAAATGAGTTTTATGAGTTGAATGCTGATTTGCATATATTATCAGGATCCTTATTTCCGCTCATCCGGGGAACTGGATGCCACAACATGCTCCACATACAACAATATTAATGACTGTGTTTTCCAGGCTTGATAAACCACCCGGATCCTGACTCATCTCGTCTTGTGATCGTTAAATATATATATGTAGTGTTTGCTACTGTATGTGAGATAGAACCTCTGCTATCTTCTCCTTAAGGTTAATGATTTCTACTCATAAAAGTGTGTTGATTTTGTCATGATATAAGCGGAGGTGTGCTATGAAACAGTGAGGGAGACGCTGACTTACATATCTAACTGCAACAGTCTTGATTTAATGACCTTTTGTAATTTGGTGACACTGGACTGGAAAAGGCCCAGTAAGAACTTCAGAACAGATACAGTTAATATTCTTTCTTTGAACTACACCTCTTGGTTATTCTGTATTTGGGTGAGATTTCTGCTACTTTAGATTTTTTTTAAAAAGAAAAGAAATATTAAGCCACGTCAAGGAAGCATAAAGTACATAAAACACAAAGTAGTAGGCACCTATTTTGATAGTCTAAATTATTTCAGTCAATTTTCAACCCTAAAAAACCCATATTTTCTGGTTTCTGCCTCTCAAATGTCAGAATTGGCTGTTTTTCTTTGTCTTATATGCGAGCAAATTGAGTATTTTGGGGTTTTGCACTGTTGGCTGGAGGTATTTGAAGACACTATCTTGGGCTCTGGGAAATACATTTTTCACCATTTAAATTATTATCGATGAACTGAGAATATAATCTGCAGATTAATCAATAATTAAAGTTACTATGAGGAACTTTTATTTTTGTGTCAATTTTGGCGGTCCCTGTGGACAAAAGCAGTATCATTTCCAAGCACCAGAGTCCCTTTAGAAAACCTCTCATTTTACTGCAGCAGGGTCTGACAGTCTGCCCCACTCAGTCCTGGTTCTGGTTTTCCCGTGCCTCCCTTTCCTCCAGCGGGCCCAGCAATACGGCCTGGGCCTGCAGCAGCGTGGCGTCGGTGTTGGCTCCCAGCGGGGGACCGGTGGAGCAACAAGGCGAAGCTCTGCTCCTGGTCGCTGCCAGAGGCCCCGCTGACAAGCATTAAGAATCACTATAAAGAACTAGTTGATGGTCTTGTTTACTTATGTAGGTCATATAGAGGCATCAATATTAAATTGAGACTGTTTCCTAACCAGTTAAAAGTTCCTCAGAGTAACTTTAAGATGTTTATTTGCAGCCCTAACCGACATCCAGGTTGTTTATATTCCCCTAAACTAATATCTGACCTCCGTACCTTCCCACTGCTCCTCTTTGCCAGATACTCCCCGCTCCACAACATCCGCATCCCAGAAGGCAACGGGGTCCAGTACCCCTCAGTGCTCCTCCTGACGGGGGACCATGACGACCGGGTGGTGCCTCTCCACTCCCTCAAATACATCGCCACCCTGCAGCACATCGTAGGCCGCAGCGCCAAGCAGACGAACCCTCTGTTCATCCTTGTGGACACAAAGTCGGGCCACGGCGCCGGCAAGCCGACCAGCAAGGTCATCCAGGAGGTGGCCGACACCTACGCCTTTATCGCTCGCTGTCTCAACATCTCCTGGGTCAAATAACCTGCGCCTCCCCGTTAAAGTGTGTGTCTGTTTTGTTTTTCTTCCTTTACCGCAAATCATCTTTGGAATACGGTTCATACCAGCTGTTCACACTATGTTTGTAAATCCACACCAACACAGTATCGGACCTTTTAACTCACGTTTACCCAGCCACCATTACTACATCGTTTATTTTTGTCTTTTTCTTTGTGTTGATCTGTGTTTGTCCCTCCCTCCCCTCCCCCTCTCAGTGTCAGGATCTGCCCCGGCTGCACCTAAACACAACTACAAGCCAACATGCAGCACCCAAAGCTAACGTACCCTTCTCCTGTAAACCATGTTTGTAGTCCTAATGAAACAAAGAATGACTACACTATCAGTGACGGGTGTGTAAAGGGATGGAGGTACCTTCACGGTTAATCGGCAATCAGCCAATCAGCAGTTAACAGTCATGAGGTCAAAGTGGCAAGAGTTTATTGGTTTCTGCGTGCTCCGCGTGCTTCAACGCGATGCATATTATTTATTTTACGTTCGTGCACAGAATGGGAGCGGCTGTGGGATGTTTGAACGACTCCAGCATGTACAAGTATAGTGCAAATGATGACACCGCAAAGCGACAGTGTTGCAGTGGATGAGAAACTTGCAAAAAACCAGAAAAAAACCTGCATCATGTGTGCATGTGAAAGAGTGTGTGAGTGAGTGAGTGTGTGTGTGAGTGTGTGTTTAAATGTCAGTCCCCGCATTTCTTTCAGACTGATGATTTCTACCTCTTGACATGTGCTGATTGTTTGCCTTTTAAAGGGAACAAAACACAATGCCACAACTACAATAAACAACTTTTTAAACAGTGATTTAGCGTGCCCATTTATTGTCATTAATAATAATGTAATATAATAACAGATGAAATAGTGACATGTATGATCCACATTTATCTCATGAATATCTTTGCTTGAGCTCTAAAATAAACAGACATTCAGGAACTGGATTTTTCACTGTGACCCGACTAAGGAGCCGATGCATCCCCGCATCTTCAGAGAGATCCATCTCAAAGGCTCCAGCCCCTCGGACTACCAGAGCACCCAGGTAACTACAACATTTCACTGTTTCATTGTGTTTGTGTACACGGTTTCCATGATGTCTTTTCATTTTATTTCCTGATAACTGAAGAACTCTGTGTAGCTGGACAGGAAGACACTCCAAAATACTAAAACAAGTGGCAACGAGGAAGGAAATATATTAAAAAGCCTTTATTGTAGTGGCTAAATCATTAAAAAAGCCAACATGTAGATCTTCGTCAGGGCATTCAACAAACAGACAAAGCGGATGTGGCCTCACCTATGTGGTATCAATAACCAATGGGAGGCAATCACATGATCACTGTGATAAAATATTACAAAATATCATGAATAAATAACACAGAAACAAGTAATTTATGTACATCATCAATGAAAAATACTAGTTTTTAACATAAAACAAACATGGAAGCCTATACAGAGAGAAGAAAAATATATACGTTTTACTTATTTACAGAAAGCATGTAAAGTCTCTATCCTCATTAAGACCAGGATACTTAAAGGCATCCAATCGATGGATTCAAAAGTCTCCCTCTGGTAAAGGTTTTGTCACCAGTGGTTTAGTATGTATGGAACATTTACAGAGAAATGATTGTCCCTGAATGTCAGAATGCTCCAGCTCTTAAAGTACTGACCCATTGTCTAACCGCTATTAATCAAGTTGTCAAAAGAAAAATCCGGCGATGTGTGTGTGCTGGACCAGAACAAACTCTTCAGTTTGTTGAAGTTGAATGTTGAAAGTACAGTGTCTAAGAGTCAGATGGATTGTTATATTCCTATTGACGACCGTGACACCAGAAATAACATCATAAAAGTGAAAATAAGCACCGAGGACAGGCTTTTATACCAGAGAGTCTTTGTCGTCTCTTTTCATCTGACTCAGACACAAGGACAGATGAAGATTCAAGAATGGATTCATTGCTAAACCCTCATGAGCACCAGAACAAACACTGATAAAGAGGATTTTTTTGTGTTAACCCCCTGAGATCCACTTGTCTTTCAGAGGCTGTAGCAGGTTTTAGAGCTACAGTGAAGGTACAGATATTATATGAAACTAGAAAAACCTAAGGAATCCATTGGAACCAACCATGGAGGTTAAATAACGCTCCAAAGTTATGCTACATTTTGTTGATGAAAAACTGGCCTGGCCATTTTCAAAGGGGTCCCTTGACCTCTGACCTCAAGATATGTGAAAGAAAATGGGTTCTATGGGTACCCACGAGTCTCCTCTTTACAGACATGCCCACTTTATGATAATCACATGCTGTTTTTTGAATGCAGTATAAAAGTGTTATTTCCGCCTATTCTAAAATGGTGTGTTTGAATATTTCTGCATACTGGGGTCCCTAAACAGTCTTGGAATTACATAAATTGGGTGTCACAGTAAAGCTGAGACTCTTGTGGATCCAATGAGCCCAACTGTATTCATGTGTGATGATGTTAGTCCCCATAGTAACCATTTCACTGTATAGAGACCGTTTTTTAAATTTGACCTCACTGTATAAAATGACCTGTGGTGACCTCTAGGATAATCACAGCCTCATGAGACTTTACAGCCACAAACTAGAGACCTAGAGCATTCAGAGGATGGATAGATTTAACAGCTAGAATGACAATAAGGGGGTTTCTGAGCAGAAGTGCTCGTCATCCAATCGCCAAAAAATACAATTCTTGCAGAAATCTCCAAATGTCAGAAGTGTTTGATACCAAATCACAGCATGGCTTTTTTCTGTGGTGTTCCTCCAGGTCTTGGTGTCTTAATGTGGTATTTCGGAGGGATTATTGATAATTTTTATCAATTCTTGAGTGGTAAAAAATGGTTAAATTTAGCACCAAATCTGTGTAACAAAATGGTATCAACCCAACAATTGCTGCAACAACTCATGAGACATAAGTGAGCATAAGAATGATCATCATACACTTCTATCATCATGTTCTAAGGCCTTATACACTTTGAAAATGTATTTAAATTAATTAATAATTTTATTTTATTTATGATTTATTACTACAGCAACTTGACAGACAGTGCTGAGCTGCATCTCAAATTAATCTTCAGGTTCCCAGCTTTCAGATGATGTACACCACTTCTATGTGACATCTACTGCTGACCTGTTATCACCCCCTAAAGACCCCTTGTACCCCCTTAAAAAAGACCAAAACAGGTCTACTGTGGGTCTCAGAGGGTTAATACCATATTCACTGCTCCCATATGTGTCTGAGATATTCCCTGCTATGTCCTGGCTCTGTTTCCAGTCCTGTTTGTGTTCTGCTCTTCCACCACCAGGGGGCAAATGACCAACACGTGCAGCAGGAGCAGAAAATGAGGGTGGTCTGACAGAGGGCCCCATGTGGATTACTCAACATACATGTTTCATGTTCAGGAACTTCTCTGATGTCCCACATTCATTTTTATGGAGGAAATGTTATAGTTAAGACCCCACAAATGACTCAACCTCAATCTGACTGTATCTCTTCCAAACTCATTTCTGAGCAGAAATTAAATTCACCAAAAAAAAAAAAAAAATAGAAGCAAAAAGACTTTGGACAAACTGTTTTCATGAATGTTGTATTTATTTTATTTTTCATTTTAAAATGCAGAACTTCCTGTTTGATTTAAAGCATAAGATGAGCATTGAAATGAAGTTAAAGGCTGCAACTGTACGTGATTTACAAAACAAGAAGTCATTAGAAAACAACTTGTTTTAATTACCATTTTAATGTCCTCAACAGTCACATTTTCACTCACGTTTTTCCTTTTATTAATATATTTTTCTCAAAATACGACATTTCAGTCACTAAAGGCCAGTGTGAAAAGGCTGTTAGGCCTACAGACAATGTGGACAACCACAATATGAACCTTGAAAAGAGAATTTAGGAGGATAAAACTGTCTCAACAGAAGATCCTTAGGTCCTTACTATTAATATACTTCTTTGATTTTAATATAAACTTTGACATCACATGAAATAAATGCACAAAATAAACTAAAATAAGCGTATAAGTCATTCTCGATTCAGTCCAAGAAAAGTTAAATGCACATAATTAATTAATTTATTTTTGCATTTTTAGTGAAATTTAAATCAGGCCACTGAAAATTCGTAAGGTTGAAATGTTTGTTACATTATTATTTCTTTTTTTTTTCCAAACATCTGGATGAAAGTGGAAAAAATCAGACTGAAATATTCATTTTAATGAAAGTTTTGAGATTTTAAGAATTTGATGAAAGTATTCAGATTCTTCAATTCCACTAGATTAAAATCAATCTATTTGTAAAACATCAAACTTTACAACCAAATGCGGAGCAATAGATTACCCTGCTTTATACACATGTAAATCTAAATGTTTCCTCAGCTTCTATATAACAAACTGTTAGAAACTAAAACAGAAAACCTGAAAACTGAAGCCAGAAACAGGCAAATTACTTCACTTTCATTTTTTAATCATATTTTTTATTGTCTTATTTTCTGTTTTATTTGTTTTGTATGTTTATGTTGTTTATGTTTATGCTTATGTAAAGCACTTTGAATTGCTTTTGTGTCTGAAATATGCTTTATAAATAAACTTACCTACTAAATACTAACTAAAATATCTTATTTTCTTACTTTTCAGCTTCTACATGCACATTAATCCACTTTCTCTCACTGAACAACTTCTAGAGTCAATGAATGAATTAAAAGGTAAGTGGACTAAATAATATTTACAGTCAAAAATGTGAAAAATAAACTATTTTTTTTTAAAAAAAGACTATATACATTGTCAATTTATCTCATTATAGCCCATGAATGAGCAATTCAAAGTCTTTGCAGGGTTTGAAAAACATAGGGTTTGCATGTGGGGTTTGACTTGATATATAACAATAAATTATGAATAATTAATAAAAAAAATACATTTCCAGCCAATAAGCATCATAAAGACAGGAAATGCAAAAGTCAAAAGGTGACATACCTAATACATAATATGACTGCTGTGTAGTTTGATCACTTCTTCTTTGACAAGTAAATAAACAAGAATAAATAGGATAATCAGCCCAATCTCCCTCTAATCATCTCACAAACAAACATAAGCAATTTATTTATTTATTGTATGCATGTGCGTGCGTGCACGTGCACGTGCATGAGAGAGTGATAAACCAGCAGAGGGCGCTTTGCAGTCCTGCAGCATCCTGCAGCAGTAAAGGCCTACATCCGACTACAGCCTCATATATCCTCCTGGGAACCGAGGAAAAAAAGTCTTCCAATTACTTTTTTTGTGTGATTTCCTTCCTATTTAGGGTTAAAAGAAAATCTTAACAATTTAGGCTTTTTTAACTTTATTTTTTATTTTACTGCATATCCACTGTAGTGGACTACAGGACCATTTCAGTGTGAAAAGACTAAAAAAAATGACCAGATTATGGCCGTAGAGTGATATTAAACCAAGAATACATTCAATTTGATTAAAAAAAATACATGCCATATCACTGGAAAGCCTATTATGTCCTCTTTACAACACACTAGAGGTTGATAGAGTAAGTCAAAAGAGTAAGAGGATATGCATGTGGACAAAATGTCCACTACAGAGGACACATGTCAATGGGCCGGGTCTCAGGAGGACATAAAGACCTTATTTCACATTCTGTGAACCAAAATCTGGTGGACTACAGACTACAAACCAGCTGGTTTGTGTTCTAAACTTCCTATATTAGTCTATATAACATTATGCATTCTAAAAAAAAATAACTTTAAACACATTTAATATATGAATCCTATCATTTTATTCTCATATAATCATATTCTTGTCAACTTGTGTCCTAATAAGTCCCAGTCAAACTGCACTGAACGGGTCCTAATTTCTGATTGGCTGACACGTTTGAAGACGTTCTTAAATTACCCAATGAGCACACACCTGTGACCACACTGAAATATTAATGCGCCAACCGGAAATCACCGCCCACCGCTGAGGGACTATATTACACGGCGGAGGAGCACACTAACTAAACAAATCCCTACTATACATGCCAATATTATTGCTGTAATAGTTGTAATTTTACTCTTTTTTTCACTCTGAGGGGATAACAGCAGCAAATATTCAAACTGCACCAAACTTTTCTTTATTAAAAATACTTATTTATTTATTTTTCTTTCAGAAAATCCTTCACATGGATAGCTGAGCCTCCTGCTTATATTGAAATATCCAGAAATATTTAAACTAATTTATTAAGAAATATGAAGGAAGATTTGGTTGAAATTACAGAAAGAAGCTAAACCCTTGGATTTTTTACAGTATTAATTTCTTAGTGTATTATTTTGATGCTTTAAGTGTATTTAATACATATAAATACATACTCTTTTTTTATATTATTGCTATAATAGTTATAATTTTACTTGTTTTTTTCAATCTGAGGGGATAAGAGCAGCAAATATTCAATCTGCACCAAACGTTTCTTTTAATAAAAATACATTTTTATTTATTTTTCTTTCAACCAAGTAGCATGGGAAATCCTTCACATGGTAACTCAGCCTCCTGCTTATTGAAATATCCAGAAATATTTAAAATAATGATTAAAAAAGATAAGGAAAATGAGCTTTGGTTGAAATTACTTGGATGTTTTACAGTATTAATTTCTTAGTGTATTATTTTGATGCCTTAAGTGTATTTAATACATATAAATAAATACTTTTTTTTTTTTTTTCAATGTTTATAGGATGCAGAATGGTGCAGGTGATTGTCTGTATGGAGCCAATGGATGGCGCTATTCATTTCCATCCTCTTTCTCTCTTGACTCTTTGGTCCTACATCCACTCCCCAATCATCACTGGTCTGAGAACAGTTTCCTTGCAGCCTTACAGCTCAGTGAGGACACAAGGCAGAGTGAGTGAAGAGCAGATGTCAGATCAGTAGAGAGAAGCGTTTGTGGTTGCTAATTTATATAGTATTTACACATTCAGGTATGAGACCTTCTGTGTGAAATGTGAAATTACTTCTTGGCATGCTGCTTTCAGGGACATTTTTAAGTGTGTTGAATAGTTGAATAGTGGTTGTAAACAAGCTGGGTGGGGGATGTGAAGTATGGATCTTTATCAACAAGAGAGAAAGAGGTGGGGGGATGGCTGGGAGGCCAAGAATGCCACATGGTTTTTGAAGAGGCATGATAAAGCTCTAAGGTATGCATGCAGGAGATTGGGGTTAAATTGACTTGACTATTGGGGAAAAAAACTTTAAAAATTAGCTTTTTTTTTTTGCAGCTAAACTCTCCTTCTGACTCATCTTTATAGGATCTCAAAAATGCAAAATGTTGAGACTCTGAGATCAGATTCTTGTAAAAAATTCAGAAGCTGACAGTGACAATCATGTCTCATTTTTTTGGAGCTTGATTGTCCAGATGTGTGCCAACCAGCAATCTGTTGGTGACACATTTAAAATAGCCCTTATACCTTCACGTTGCTGCAGCCAGCATTGTGTTACAGTGATAAAATATTCATCCATGGAAAATCTCTTTGATTCCAGCCGGTCACTTGGCTTCTTCTTCATGCTGCCAGGTTAAAGTCAGCCTATAAACATGTAATTCAAACTAGAGCCGTCGTGCAAAAGCTTCAGGTCCAGCAGGCTCAACCTCCACTTTTCCTCCACATTTGCTCTAGAAACGTCTGCTCTGCTCTGCTTCTGTGCCATCTCATTCATTCATTCCCTTGAGAAATAAAAGGAGGATGTCCTCTCCATCTCCAACCACAGGTGAGTCACTTTTTTTTTTATCTTGTTTGTAGCCTATTTTCTTTCAACTTCTTAAAAAGCAGTGGATGTGGTTGCAGCTATAAGCTCACATCATGTGAAGCTGCTGGAACCTGCTTTTTTTCCTCTGACCTGAAATGACCGGCTTTTACCAGCATGCATGGGGAAAGTGATGGATCGACTCTTTTTTTTTTTTTATCAAAACCCCATTCAATAAAGTTAAAGATTGATGATTATTGATGATTTGGGGAACAAATGACTACATAGAAATCTAAACTATAAACTCCTTATAAGGAAATAATAAAAAAAAGAAGAGAATGAAAACAAAAAAAAGGAAAACAAAACATATCGATATCACTGCACACTTTAAACTTATTCTAAGGAATATTATAAGAATATTATAGGCGTGATCTTTCGATAAGGAAACGCATCGATCCATTAGATCAGAATCACAAACACTTTAGAAAAGGGTTAAATTAACCTAAGAAAAAGGCAAATAAACATACTGACCCGCCGGATCCGAGCAGAAAAATAAAAGCACAAAATAAGAAGTGAATTGGAGAAGTGTAAGAGGATATTTGGTGCCATTGTGCGCAGTTTTTGGCGCACCGGCTGCAAGAGGCGCTTCTTCTCCAAAACCTCCCCCTCTCGCTCTGTGACGTCACCGATATTTCATTCACATATTTGCAGCCTGTTTACTCCAGTTGGAGGAGACTTTACGGGACTGAGAAATAACTTAAAACCACGTGATTTAACCCCCCCAAAAGTTTATTTTTGCATTTTTTGTCGGTTTTGCCCACCTAAAACTGAATGGAAAATCATCCTGCTGGGTTAAAAAAATAGTATAAAGGCTCTTAAAAATGTGTCTTATTAAAAAAGTCTCTTTTAAAAAACATTTATTGCGCCAATATAAATATTAAATCAGCTTTTAAATCAATTATTTAGAGCTGTTTTTTTTAAATGAAGCAAAAGAGAATGAAGAAAAAAGTCCCACAAGGTTTTTTGGTTTTACTTTTGTGGTGAAGTCTGGAGCACATGGCACATGTTGCGCCTTTGTGAGACTTGTGCAATTTTTTTCGTTGATTAAAAATATTCCTTAACGAAATCTAAATGAAGAACTTAATTTACACACAAAAAACTATTGTTTTTTCCTTCTTTTACACAGATAGAGGCAGAAATACTAATAAATGTGATTTCAAACTGAGTAAAGTCAAACAAATCTGCGTTTAGAATTAAAAATGAATAAAATAATTAAGAGAATAATGACCTTATTCCATGTAAAACCTTTCACATGTCTCCACTTCTTGAAAAAAAAACCCAGTGTGTGAGAGGAGATGACCTGCTTTGCCAGCTCTGTTTACACTTCCCTGCAAAAAGGATATAAAAAAGTGAAGGATCGGTTGGCTGGAATGCATGAAGTAAACGACAGAAAAATAAGCCCTTGACTAGAAAAAGAAAAAGGAGAAAAGAGAGAGACGAACTCAATGAACCCTTTGAACTGCATTGACAGCAGCAACAGGGTAAAGGCAAATTTCCTCTGGGAGCCTTCAGGGTGAGCAGTGGGGGTTGGGTGGGGTTAGCTGGGGTGATGGAGTCCAAAGTCTGCTCAGAAAGTTGGTATTCAAACAGCTCAGGAATCTGCTCCTGCTCATGAGGTTAAATGCTTGTAATTATCTGTTTTGGTCAAAATAACTAACTGCTTGAATCTCAGACTGGTTGCAGTTTTTAGTCATTTTCATTATTGGCTCTTATAATTGATTGAAAATGTTTAAAAATCAATCTGATGTAGAGATAAATGAAAGAAAATCTAATATATGACCTTCAGTGGTGACTGCAGCAAACCCACATTATTAAAAAGGGGATATTTTCCTTCCTCTTTTCTTAAAGCTTTTATTTTAAAAACCCATATCTTCATCTTCTCAGTATTGTACCTTAGTTTATTTACTTTTTTTTATTATTATTTTAGTTACTTATGTACTCATTTGATATGTTATGCACTTTATGTTGTTTTGACTCTATGTACTTTGAAAAATTCAGTAAAAAGATTTATACTAAAACAAGGGGGATATTTTTCTTCCTCTTTTCTTAAAGCCTTTTATGTTAATAGACCTCATATCTCCATGGCACACAACTTTGTTTGTGACTTGGTTTCAGTTTTCAGTCATTTTCCTTATTGGCTCTAATAATTGATTAGTTTGAAAATGTTTAAAAATCAATCTGACGTAGAGATAAATTAAAGAAAATCTAATTTATGACCTTCAGTGGTGACTGCAGCAAACCCACATTATTAAAAAGGGGATGTTTTCCTTTCCTTTATGTTAAAAGACCCCATATCTTCATCTGGCACACAACTTTGACTGTGAAAACACCAGGGGATTTTAGCATTATGTATATATATGCCTGAAAAATCTGATTTTATAAATATTTTCAAATGTTAAACCAAAGACACAGCGCCTTAATTGTGAAGCTAAATTTCATGCAATCCTAACAGGGATTCATATTACCTTGATTTTGCACAAGTCTGTTGTTGTTTTAGTTACAAAAAGTAATGCACCTTAACGTATTAATAATAAGTGGATAATATATTCTCATAGTTTTTTAACATGAGATCAAAATCTTCTTGTAAACTTTGCTAAAATAGCTCACTCTCCTATGCAGCTTTACATGCCTTTATTAGCAAAGTTAGTAATAGAAATTTCATCAAAATAATGTTAACTAGATTTTAAAAAAATAGGCAAATTCATAGATATATGTGTTCCCTAACTTTTTGCAGAACTTCATAAGAAAAGTTGCTTTTTTTTGTTCATGTATCTCCACAAGTGGGAAAAAAAAGATTGATCTGAAGCTCAAACAAGTTTGAAAACAATCTTATCCTGTGCCAAAGTGTGACTTCTAGTTGGTGTCGATTATACAGTAAGATAAACTAATAAATAAATGAAATAAGTTGTATTTTCAGTTCATCTTTAAAATAAACCAATTCATGATTATGTTACAAATATGCATTCTTCATAACTTCTTGTTCATGTGTGCTATAGTCTTCTCCACAAGTATGTGTGGGAAAAATAGCCCAAGTATGACTTCCAGTTGGTTTTAATCAAAGATAAACAACAAATAAATAGATGAGTTCCTTTTAAAAAATAGACCGATGCATGATTATGTTACAAATATGAATTCCCTAACTTTTTGCAAAACTTGATATGAAAAATTACTCTTTTTAAATGTATTTCTCCACAAACAGAAATGTGGATAAAAGATTGATGAAAAGTTATAACAAGTTTGAAAACACTATTATCCTGCTTAAAGGCAATTAAAAACGTAGCCAAAGACTTCTAGTTGGTGTTTTTAAGATAAACGATTAATAAATAAACTAAAGAAACCAATGCATGGTTATATTACAAATATGAATTCCCCAACTTTTTGCAGAACTTAATATTAAAAATGACTCTTTTTAAATGTATTTCTCCACAAAAAGATTTCTGAAAAGTTAAAACAAGTTTGAAAACAATCGGATCCTGCAGCATGAAGGCAAATATAAAAGTAGCCAAAGCATAACTTGTACTTGGTGGTGATTATATGAGAATGATGTGAAGGAAATCAAATGGTGGAAACAGTTTGACTTCTAGTTGTTGGCGATTATAAGACAAACATCTAATGTTTGTAGCTTCAGTTCATCTAAAAATAGGCCAAATCATGGAAATGTTACACAAATGAGCTTCCTAACTTTTTGCAAAACTTCATAGGATCGCTTGCTATTTTGTGTTCGATGTACTCTTCCACACAAACACAGAAAACAGTGGAAAAAAGATTGATGTGGTGTTACAACAAGTTAGGAAACAATATTTTCCTGCAGCATAAAGACAAATAAAAAAGATGGCTAAAGTAAGACTTTTATTAAGTGTTCAGTATAAGAAAAACAACAACGTAAACCAAAGAGGTTGATGCCTAACTTTTCATGCAAAACTTCATAAGAAAAGTTGCTCTTTTTATTCTATGTGCTCTTCTCCACAAATTAAAAATTTGAAAAAGATCATTGTGCAGTTAAAACAAGTTTGAAAACAATCTCATCCTGCTGCATGAGGGCAAATAGAAAGGTGGTTAAAGTAAGACTTTCATTTAGTGATCATTATAAGAAAAACAACAACAATGTAAACCAAAGAGGTTCAATTCATAATTTTTTTTTTGCAAAACTTCATAAGAAAATTACTTTTTTAGTCTTTGTGCTCTTCTCCACAAATAACTGATGTTAAAACAAGTTTGACAACAACATTTTCCCTGCAGCATCGGGACAAATAAAATGGAGGCCAAAGAAGTAAGTTAGTAAGTTAGTTGATTTTGATTATTAAGAAAAACAACAATGTAAACCAAAGAAGTTGATCCCTAACTTGTTTGCAAAACTTCATAAGAAAAGTTGCTCTTTTTAGCTCATGTGCTCTTCTCCACAAATTAAAAAGAAGGAAAAAGATGTGAAGTTAAAACTAGCTTGAACACAATCTTTTCCTGAGGCATGAGGGCAAATAAAAAGGTGGCTAAAGTAGGAATTTTATTTTGTTTTCATTATAAGAAAAACAGCAATGTAAACCAAAGAATTTGATCGCTAACTTTTATGCAAAACTTCATAAGAAAAGTTGCTCTTTTTAGTCTCTGTGCTCTTCTCCACAAATGAAAAAGATCTGAAGTTAAAACTAGTTAGAAAACAATCTTACCCTGCAGCAGGAGGGCATATACAAAGGTTTCTAAAGTAAGACTTTTATTTAGTGTTCATTATAAGAAAAACAACAAGTTGATCCCTAACTTGTTTGCAAAACTTCATAGGAAAAGTTGCTCTTTTTAGCTCATGTGCTCTTCTCCACAATAAAAAATAGGGAATAAGATCTGAAGTTAAAGCAAGTTTGAAAAAAAAAATTTTCTGAAGCAAGAGGGCAAATAAAAGGCGGCTAAAGTAGGAATTATTTTTTTGTTTTCATTATAAGAAAAACAACAATGTAAACCAAAGAAGTTGATCCCTAACTTTTATGCAAAACTTCATAGGAAAAGTTGTTCTTTTTAGATTATATGCTCTTCTCCATAAATAAAAAAGAGGGAAAAAGATGTGAAGTTAAAACTAGTTTGAAAACAATCTTATCCTGCAGCATGAGGGCATATAAAAAGGTGGCTAAAGTAAGACTTTTATTTAGTGTTCATTATAAGAAAAACAACAATGTAACCCAAAGAAGTTGATCCCTAACTTGTTTGCAAAACTTCATAAGAAAAGTTGCTCTTTTTAGTCGATGTGCTCTTCTCCATAAATGTGAAAACCCAAAGTGGGGAAAAAGATCTGAAGTTGAAACAAGTTTGAAAACTTATCTTGCATCATAAAGATGTATAAAAGGTTGGGCCTCAGAAGTATTTCCTTCAAGCTGCTGTTGATTAAGATAAAACAAGATGTGAAGAAAAGAAATTATTGTTTCTGTAAAATAAAGATTCATGGAAGTTTTCCCTTAAAACAACCTGTCACTTTGAGACGTTTCCCCTCATTTCCCATTAAAAGGACGTCTCTCATCCATGTTAAGGTGTTCACTTTGAGTTAAGGTGTCCTTTAAATCTCCACTAATCTCTGTTTTGGTATTTCAGTTGCTTCCTTTGACTAACAGGCACACCCAAGCCACCCATATCTAAATGATTCCTTGTCGTCGGCTTGCACACATGTCAGTAAAGCTGCACTACGGGGATTTCCACTGACTTGTCCTAATCAGAAAGGTCCTGTCAGGATATGAGTGAGTGGATAACATCTGACACTGGTATCCAACCCTGTGACCCAAACAGTAATTCTATGGCCACTGCGGAGGCCTCCTCTACAAGCATCTTCAAAAACAGGCCTTTGCGCGGGGGCTGGGATGGATGGATTGGGGGTAGGGGTAAAGCTCGTGAATTCCAGAGGGTGGGCTCTTTAGCCCTGGTGGGTGGAGATGGGCTTGTTGTTGTTTCATTCCTCCAACGTGTTTTTCCTCTTTGCTCGTACCCGGGAATAACCTCTCCTTCTCTCTCTCTCTCTCTCTCTCTCTCTCTCTCTCGCTGGAGAAACGTCCCACCAGGGTAGATGTATGAGATAAGAGGGGAAGTTTCTCAATGGACGTAGTATTTTTCAGGGCTTGTTGTTATCGAACCTGCTGTGTGGCCTCAAGTAACCGCAGCTCATGGTTAGACATGCTCTCCTGTTTGTCTCATGTTGGTGGACATGTTGCATATGCAGTGAGACTTGTTTTTGGAGTTTAAACACTTTGGTTTTATCCAAGTTTAATTTTTGTGGAATAGACTTTATGTGGTTTTGTTTCTGTTTTTTGTTGGAATGACATATAAGATGTATATTCATAGCATTTATTAAAGTAATACGCATCAAACACGTAATCAAACAGACACATGTGGTGTCTTGTAAAAAGTTATTAAACTTTATTTAACTAATATTAGCAGTTTTTTTGCTTTATTAGGAGTAGGAGAAGTAAACTGGTTTGTAGGGCTGCAACTAATCATTATTTAAACACTTGGTTTTATCCAAGTTTAATTTTTGTGGGATAGACTTTAGGTGTTTTGTTTCTGTTTTTTGTTGGAATGACATATTTATGATGTATATTCATAGCATTTATTACAGTAATAAGCATCAAATACATAATCAAACAGACACATGTTATGTATGATGAAGATAAAAGGTCTCTTGTAAAAAGTTATTCACTTTATTTAACTAATATTAGCAGTTTTTTGCTTTATTAGATCAAACTTTTACTGGAAGTAAACTGGTTTGTAGGGCTGCAACTAATGATTATTATCAGTCGATTAATCTGTTGATTATTTTCTCGATTAATCGATTAGTTGTTTGGTCTATAAAATGTTGAAAAATGCCCAAGATGACGTCCTCACATTTAAGAAGCTGGCATAAGAGAATTGAGACTTTTTTGTACTCAAACCGATCATCAAAATAGTTGGTGATTAATTTAATAGCTGACAACTAATCGATTAATCGCTGCAGCTCTAGTTGATTCCAATTCTATGAAGCATAAATTACGAAAAAACACAAGACACATTGCTGCATGATCATGCATGATAATGGGGGAAACAAACTTGCTGTTTTTGCAACTAACAATTACTTTCATTGTTGATTAATCCATCCATTATTTTCTCGATTAGTCGATTAGTTGTTTGGTCTATAACATATCAGAAAATGGTGAAAAATGTTTCCCAAAGTCCAAGATGACGTCCTCAAATGTCTTGTTTTGTCCACAACTCAAAAATATTCACTTCACTGTCATAGAGGAGTAAAGAAACCAGAAAATAGTCACATTTAAGAAGCTAGAATCAGAGAATTTAGACTATTTTATCTAAAAAATTACTCAAATCGATTAATCTATTATCAAAATAGTTGTTGAACTAATTGTTGCAGCTCTACTGGGTTGCACTCAGAGCTCAAAAATAGTCCTCACAAGCTCTCATTTGCTGCATCTTTATTTTTATACAGAAGAGCACCAAACACCAGGCTGATGCCTTCCTCGCAAACTTAACCGTCACCTTGTACATCACTTTAAGTATCTCTGAAAAGCTCCTGCAAAGCGTCCGTTGTTGGCCTGAGGGTTGATTTCCTACTGACAACTGAACACATCAGTTTTCAGGTTTGTTTTTCTGGGTTTTCCAGTCACATTCCAAAGCTGTGAGTTCAGCTCTCCTCTGGTGCCCACTATGATGCTGGGAGGTAACTGGTCGTATGTTAGGAACATGAGCTCCAAAACAACATGTCCCATGCATGGAAAGCATTGCATCCTTATTCTGCATTGTTATTATTAGTTATTTTAGTCTCAGGTAAAGCGAATGTAGGTCTCTCAGTGTGGTTGGTTGTTATTTCTACAAACAAAGATGTGAGATTATTTAAATCAGACTTTAAAAACCAGGATTCTTTATAGGTTTGTGTCTCCATGGTTTATTGGTATTATGAGTTTGTTAACCTTATCTTCAAATCATTTAGTGTTTTATTTTGGTATTAGCCATGTCTAAGATGGATTATTATAAAAAAAATGTAGTTGTATTTTAGGAGGGAAACTTTCTTGTGTCAGATTTTAATGTTGCGTCTGGGACAGAGCTTCTTTGTATGTAAAGGGATGTTTTACGTAAGAAGTGATGTCTGATGAATGTTTCACCACTGTGATAAGTATTTATGGTGTCTTATAAATAAGCCCATGTGGGCTGGACACTTATATGTACATATCTAACGAACTAAAATGCAAGTTGATAGCATGTTGATTCTAGGGCTGCAGCTAACAATTCTTTTCATTGTTGATTAATCTGATTATTTTCTTGATTAATCGATTAGTTGTTTCGTCTATAACATATCAGAAAATGGTGAAAAGTGTTTCCCAAAGCCCAAGATGACGTCCTCAAATGTCTTGTTCTGTCCACAACTCAAAGATATTCGGTGTGCTGTCATAGAGGAGTAAAGAAACCAGAAGATATTCACATTTAAGGGAATTTTAACTTTAGTTTTTTACTCAAATCGATTATCAAAATGTGATTAATTTAATAGTTGACAATTAATCGATTAATCGTTGCAGCTCTAGTTGATTCCAATTCTATGAAGCACAAGTTACAAAAAAACACAAGACACATTGCTGCATGATCATGGGGAAACAAACTTTGTAGTTTTGCATCTAACAATTATTTTCATTGTCGATTAATCTGTCGATTATTTTCTTGATTAATCGATTAGTTGTTTGGTCTATAACATAACAGAAAATAGTGAAATTTTTTTTCCCAAAGCCCAAGATGACGTCCTCAAATGTCTTGTTTTGTCCACAATGTCAGTTTACTGTCATAGAGGAGTTAAGAAACAAGAAAATATTCACACTTAAGAAGCTGGAATCAGAGAATTTAGACTTTTTTGTACTCAAACGGATTATCAAAATAGTTGGTGATTAATTTAACAGCTGACAACTAATCGATTAATCGCTGCAGCTCTAGTTGATTCCAACTCTACGAAGCATAAGTTACAAAAACACAAGACACATTGCTGCATGATCATGCATGATAATGGGGAAAAAACTTGGTATTTTTGCATCTAACAATTATTTTCATTGTTGACTAATCTGTCGATTATTTTCTTGATTAGTCGATTAGTTGTTTGGTCTATAACATAACAGAAAATGGTGAAAAAATGTTTCCAAAAGCCAAAGATGACGTCCTCAAATGTCTTGATTTGTCCACAACTCAGAGATATTTAGTTTACTGTCACAGAGGAGTAAAGAAATCAGAATATATTCACGTTTAAGAAGCTAGAATCAGAGAATTATGACTTTTTTGTACTCAAACCGATCATCAAAATAGTTGGTGATTAATTTAACAGCTGACAACTAATTGATTAATCGTTGCAGCTCTAGGTGATTCCAGTTCTATGAAGCACAAGTTACAAAACACAATACACATGATCATGCTTGATAATGGGGAAATAAACTTACTATTTTTGAAACTAATTTTCATTGTTGATAATCTGTCGATTATTTTCTCGATTAGTTGATTAGTTGTTTGGTCTATAAAATAACAGAAAATGGTGAAAAAATGTTTCCCAAAGCCCAAGATGACGTCCTCAAATGTCTTGTGTTGTCCACAACTCAAAGATATTCAGTTTACTGTCAGAGAGGAGTAAAGAAACCAGAAAATAGTCACATTTCAGAAGCTGGAATCAAAAAATGTAGACGATTTTATCTTAAAAATGATTCAAATCGATTAATTGATTATCAAAATAGTTGGTAAACTAATTGTTGCAGCTCTACCGGTTTGCAATCAAAGCTAAAAAAAAGTCCTCAGAATCTCTCATTTGCGGCATCTTTATTTTTTTTGTAAAAAAAACAATTAAGAAGCTGGAATCAGAGAATTTAGACTTTTTTTTACGTGAACCGATTATCAAAATAGTTGGTGATTAGTTTAATAGCTGACAACTAATCGATTAATCGTTGCAGCTCTAGTTGATTCCAATTCTATGAAGCACAAGTTACAAAAACACAAGACACATTGCTGCATGATCATGCATGATAATGGGGAAACAAACTTTTTGCTTATTTTTTGACATATTTTTCATGTTTTTTCTCCATGTTTTCTTTTTATCCTGCTGCTATGGACCACAGAATTAATCATAATCATAATCAAACAGAGCATAATAGCCTCATGTAGCTATACACCAACCCATTATGATACACCAACAAAACAAACTGTATCTGTATGTTAGAAGCTATTACTAACACAATGCTTTTGCTTTTTTGTTTTTGTTTTATTGTAATAACACAACTGTGGAGTTGCATTCTGCTCATGGTTGCGAGTTCGATTCCCTTTCTTCCAGTGGACTCTTAGGCACAGAGAAATTAGCAGCCAGAAAGCATGTAATTGACAAAGTCACGTGTTCTCACTACGGGAACGGGCACAGCCAGCTCGAGAGCGAATGAGCGAGCAGGAGAGAGAGAGAGAGGGAGAAACAGAGAGAGAGAGAGGGAGAGAGAGAGGCGGCAGCAGCAGCAGAGGAGGTGGTGGTTGGTGGTTGTTGGTGTGTGTGAGAGTGAGGCAGCTGGATTGAAGGGAAGAAAGAGAGACATGACACAAATATCCAAAGGCAGAAAGCACGCCGTACCATGCGAGCTAAATTGGTGAGCGATGGGCTCGAGGATGTCGGATTAATGGTGACTACCGCAGCCCGTTTTCGCAGAGGAAGCTTCTCGATCGCAACTTGGGCGCAGAAGAGGGTCCGCGGGGAAACATGGCCGAAGGTTATTCTGCAAATTATTATTTTTTTTTCCTATTATTTTCTTGCTCTTATAGGTTTTTGGGGAGGTGTTTGGTTTGCAAGGTGCATTGTTGTTTTCCAAAAAAAAACATCCGAAAAAACCTGAACCACCACCCCTGCATGCATGAGCACCATATATATACCTCTCCATGTTCTCTCTGCGTTAACATGCATGCATTGTTGGAGTTGGAGCGTGTATAGTGCGAGTAAAAGCTCGAGGAAACCATGTGTTACACCTGCCTTCTGGATTCCTATATAGCGTGCAACTCCACCTTGAATGCACGAGACAAATCCACCACACGAGCGTGCATTGTGTGTGTGCACGAGTCATCTGTCATGGAGAGAGAAACACAAAACAACTTTTTTTTTTGTGGGAATGTTTGACGCACATTGTACCATACCACCATGCGTCCTCGAAAACTAGTAATGTAGGAAATTTCTACCGGCCCTGAACTTCACATATAGCACCGCAAAGTGGAGGGGATTTCCCTGCACGCTTCTTGGAGAAGAAGTTGCTTTTACGCATGAAAGTTGTATATAAAAAACACCTTTTTACGCACAGGAAAGTAGCCATTCTGCAGGGTGTGTTGTGTTGTAACTTGTGCATTGTTGTTTTGTTCAGGAGGGCCGGGTAAAGGTGGAGGAGGAAGAGGAGGAGAAGACCCCGCCAAGTCCACCACCGAGCAGCAGCAGCAGCAGCAGGAGGAGGATCAGGAGGACCGGACTCGACCTCAGATCCTGTCGGGATCTGGCTTCTGCAAATGGTTCAACGTCCGGATGGGCTTTGGATTTACCTCAATGACCAACAGCAATGGGAGCCCAGTCGACCCACCTCTGGATGTTTTCGTCCACCAAGTAAGTTTTTTATACGCACAACAAAAAAAAAACATCTGCTGTGTTTGGTTTTCTAAAGCATTTCCTTTTTTTTTTTTTTTTTTCAACAATTTCCACTGTCACTTCAATTTCCCAATCCTGATCTCCAACAACCAAGAATATATTCACATTTAAGAAGCTGGAATCAGAGATTTTTTTTTTTACTTTAATAGCTGACAACTAATCGATTAATCGTTGCAGCTCTAGTTGATTCCAATTCTATGAAGCACACGTTACAAAAGCACAAGACACATTGCTGCATGATCATGCATGATAATGGGGAAACAAACGTGGTATTTTTGCAACTAACAATTATTTTCATTGTT
The DNA here is from genome assembly GCA_916701655.1 of Sebastiscus albofasciatus. NCBI lineage: Eukaryota > Metazoa > Chordata > Actinopteri > Perciformes > Sebastidae > Sebastiscus > Sebastiscus albofasciatus. The sequence continues at coordinate 43,012 of CAKAOI010000224.1, forward strand.
GATTTATCTGTCGATTTAACCGATTAGTTGTTTGGTCTATAACATATCAGAAAATGGGGGGAAATGTTTCCCAGAGCTCAAGATGACGTCCTCAAATGTCTTGTTTTGTCTACAACTCAAAGATATTCAGTTTACTGTCATAAAGAGGAGTAAAGAAACCAGAATATATTCACATTTAAGAGAATTTTAATTTTTTTTTACTGAAACTGATCATCAAAATAGTTGATGATTAATTTAATAGCTGACAATTAATTGATTAATCGTTGCGGCTCTAGTTGATTCCAATTCTATAAAGCATAAATAAAAAAAAAAACACAAGACACATTGCTGCATGATAATGGGGAAACAAACTTACTGTTTTTGCAGCTAACAATTATTTTCATTGTTGATTAATCTGATTTATTTTCTCGATTAGTCGATTAGTTGTTTGGTCTATAACATATCAGAAAATGGTGAAAAATGTTTCCTAAAGCCCAAGATGACGTCCTCAAATGTCTTGTTTTGTCCACAACTCAAAGATATTCAGTTTACTGTCATAGAGGAGTAAAGAAACCAGAATATATTCACATTTAAGAAGCTGGAATCAGAGAATTTAGACTTTTTTGTTTACTCAAACCGATCGATTAATCGTTGCAGCTCTAGCTAATTCCGAAGCTGCAATCGGAGAATTTGACTTTTTTTTTTTTTTTTTACTGAAACCGATCATCAAAATATTTGGTGACTAATTTAATAGCTGACAACTAATCGGTTAATCGTCGCAGTTCTAGTTGATTCCGATTCTACGAAGCACAAGTTACAAAACGCACTGCTGCATGATCATGCATGATAAAGGGGAAACACAACTTGCTGTTTTTGCTTATTTCTTGACATATTTTTTATGTTTTTTTACTCCATGTTTTCTTTTGTCCTGCTGCTATGGACCACAAAAAGAATCACTCAAATTTAAGATAGGCAAGACAAGACAGGCAAGGCAGAGGCAAGGCCCCCTTTTATTTCTCCTCCACATTGTATCATCCGGATGTTTTGCATTGCCCAACATGTTACTGTGTAATCACACGTTGTCCATGGGGCTTGAGAGAAAAAAAAAAAAAACCCTCCCCAACATGTTAAGTTTCCTCTTTAAGCCACATGTGTCCAAGCTTCTCTCCCTCCTCCCTCGCTTCCACTGTAAAGGGAAAGGGGAGAAATGTCGTGTGGCTATGACACGGTTAGTTTCACACTTGGCTCCTAATGGACAAACACAGCAGCTCTAAGATATTCAGTTTACTGTCATAGATAGGTAAAGAAACAAGAGAATATTCACATTTAAGAAGCTGGAAGAGAATTTTGACTTTTTTGTTTACTCATAACGGATGAACAAAATAGTGGATTAATTTAATAGCTGATCGATTAATCGTTGCAGCTCTAGTTGATTCCAATTCTATGAAACACAAGACACATTGCTGCATGATCATGCATGATAACGGGGAAACTTTTTGCTTATTTTTGACATATTTTTCATGTTTTTTCCTCCATGTTTTCACAAAATGAATCATTCAAATTTAATTGAATCCCACCTCATGCAATAAATAGAGCATAATAGCCCTATGTAGCTACACCAACCCATTATGATACTGTCAAAACAGTGTACAATCTGTATGTTAGAAGCTATTACTAACACAGTGCTTGTGCTTTTTTTTTTTTTATTGTAATAACACAACTGGGAGGGGTGGGGGGTTACATTCAGGCTCATGGTTGCGAGTTCGATTCCCCCTCAGAAAGAAAAAAACCCCTCCCCAACATGTTAAGTTTCCTCTTTAAGCCACATGTGTCCAAGCTTCTCTCCCTCCTCCCTCGCTTCCACTGTAAAGGGAAAGGGGAGAAATGTCGTGTGGCTATGACACGGTTAGTTTCACACTTGGCTCTATAATGCACAGGCAGAGCAGCCAGCTAAACATGTTGGAAAGCATGTTTTGTTTTTTTTACAAAAGTCAAACTGTGCAATCTCTTGTGCTGTTTGTTTTCGTGGAAACATCCTTTTCACATTGTGTTGATTTTATTGCGCATGGAGGAGTTCATATCTGAGGCTTTGTTTTCCTCACTTTATTCTGCAGCTACACAAAGAGCCTCCCTTCTTCTCTTTCTGCCACACATTTAATCGCATACCCTTTTCTTTTTACCCTCCTATAAAGTGGCTTTAAAATCCTCGAGGAGGAGGAAAGGACATGTAGGATGAGGAGAGGCATTTCACCATTTCATGTGACATCCTCCTCTAGAGGTGTCTTCTTTATTGTGGATGTTGTGCTGTGCTGGTGGGAGAGAGAGAGAGAGAGAGAGAGAGAGAGAGGGTTGGTGGGGGGTGGAGCATATTAGGGGTCAAATGTCAGCAGTGGTGAATAAAAAAAGGCCCCATTGATCATTATCAGGCCAACTGGGAGTATTGAGAAATGTAAATCATGGTTTACAGGCATTAATTTATGTCCTTATCATGTTGAACTTTTGATGGTGTGATTTGTTTTTAAGTTGTATCCAGGCTAAAAATAGAAAGTGTGGACCTCTGAGTTTGGCATGGTTTGGTTTGCAGGAAAAAAAAATAGGTTATTTTGTTGTGCATTAGCTGTGCATCAGTTTGTAGTGCTGAAATGTAAATGATGGTTTCATAAAGGCATTCATTTATGTCCTTATCATGTTGAACTTTTGATGGAGTGATTGTTTTTAAGTTAAAACTAAAAATAGAAAGTGGGACCTCTGAGTTTGGCATGGTTTGGTTTGCTGAAAAAAAAGTGTTGTGCATCAGTTTGTAGTGCTGAAATGTAAAGTATGGTTTCATAAAGGCATTATTTTATTTCCTTATCAGCCCATTCAGGTTGAACTTTTGGGGTTTTTTCAGTCTAAAAATAGAAAGTGGGTCCTCTGAGTTTGGCATTGTTTGCTGGATAAAAACCCAGGATTTTTGTTTACCAATTTGTTGTTGAACTGTGGGACTGTTTGCAGTGATGAAACTGGCTCTTTAATACTGCTGCTATATTTTTCACTTTTCTATGATTTCTGTTGCATTCACCTCCCTTTTTATTTTGTAATCTTTTAACTATATTTTACATCAAGGATATATTATTGTCCTCAACCTGTGATTTTCATCCTTTATTCAATATAAATGAACCATTAATCTTTTTAAAGTTAGTCATTTATTTTCTACCATTTATTCTAACGATAGAATCAATTCAGCTATGTGATTTTTTAAAGTTGTATTCAGTCTAAAAATAGAAATTGGGACCTCTGATTTTGGCATTGTTTGCTGAAAAACAATAATGTTTTATTCACCAATTTGTTTTTCAACTGTGGGACTGTTTACAGTGATAAATTGGCTCTTTAATACTGCTATATTTTTTCATTTTTCTATGATTTCTGTTGCATTCACCTCCCTTTTATTTTGTTATTTTTTTACATCAATAACATATTATTGTCCTCAACCTGTGATTTGCATCCTTTATTCATTATAAATGAACCATTAATCTATATAAAGTTAGTCATTTTTTTGTATAATTCATTCTAACGATAAAATCAATTCAGCCGTCTGATATATAACATTTTCTTTTTCTTGCCACTGTCGCAGTGTGCTCATCTCTTGTTGGGTCTCTAGATTATAAATTACAGTCTATAGACCTGCGCTATATGAAAAGTGTTCGAGATAACTTCTGTTATGATTAGACGCTATATAAAAATAAACTGAATTGAGAATAATTTAAATTGCACAGTGAACTTTGGAGCAAATGTGTTTAAACATAATTCACTCAAAGTTTTTTTCTTTTTTTTTGCATTATCTGTCTCCATAGTCACGGCATGGATTATCATGTGCCTACATGAAATAATCTAATATATTTTTATCAGCTTCTATTTGCTTGTGGATCCAGTTTTTTGATATACGAGCCCCGCCGTGCATATTTGAAAAGGAGGAAGGAGAGGCTCAGGAAAGTGCATATTGCAGCTATCAGTATTTTGATTGATACTTTCATATTGTGGCTCCATCGACTGACTGAATGCGCTGCATCTATCAACATACTCCATCCATGAGGCTCCTAATCTCCCTGCCGGCTAGTAGGGATGTTTTAGAAGTGGATCAGCAAGGAAAAGGGAAAGAGTAGTCTGGGAAAACAGCCTGAGGAGCTGAGCAGAAGTCAAATAACCGCTGTCTGTCTGTAACCTATAAGACAGGACATGCTGCTGCCATATATGTGCCATATGGGAATATTTGTCAAATGCATGCAGTCTAGTGAGCTATTTAGCGAATACAGGTGTAGAGATGGAAGCGGCTGCAATTAATACACGCCACTTTACGCTCTACATGTTTTGTTCTAGTGGTTTTTCTTAAATTGTGTGTTGCTAGTTTTCATTTTTACATTTTTACAAAAACCCAACAGAGGAATTATCCAGCATACAATGAATCATATGTTTACACTAGTGCGTTCCCCCCCCCCCCCCAGTGTTTCCAGCTACGTGTTTACAATAATACAGCTGTCATTTAACACAAAGAGCAGACAATATGCATTCATAAGCACATTGTCATTCTGGATGCAAAACACCCCAGTATTTGCATATACACTCTCATTAAATCTCTGACTGTTCCTCCCTCTCTCTCTCTCTGTGTCTCTCTGCGTTCAATATGAGGATATTTGGATGTGTACATGCTGTTTTCCAGGTGTTTAGGACAATGTGGATGCATCCTGCGGGTTATTTTCTGTGTCGCTGCAGTATCTGAAATGTATATTTCGTAAAAGGTATAAGGGAATATTGCTATTTGGTAAAGTATTTGAAATATGTGACATGCATAAAAGAGCATTGTGCGAGCTGTTGAAAGAGAGAGTTTTGCTTATCTGAAAGGTCATGCAATATTTTCTGTATTTATGATACAAGGTTAGCTGTCAGTTGCTGTAAAAAAAAGAAACAGTGGAAAGATTGCAGATTTATTCCTGCACAATCCTATATGCACGAAAAAGAGAGAGAGAGAGGTATAAGGAAGATGGGGAGGGTAAGAGGGAGCATGAGGACATGGAGGAAGAGGGGGAGAGAGGAGGAGTTTTCCTAGGAGAGGGAAAAGAGGAGGGATGTGGGAAAAATAAGTGTTGGTGAGGGGTGGTGGCGGCAGCGGCGGCGGCGGAGCGGGGGGAGGGTGGTGCTAGTGGTAGTCGAGGAGGAAAACATGAGCGAGAGGTTGGAAAAAGACGAGTTAGTGAAAGAGCAGGAGGTAAGAGAGGGAGGGTGTGAGTCAGCGAGAGGGTCCCCGCCCGCCAGCCCGCCCGCCCGACCACGAGTTCTCTTCCTGGGAGGCCTCTTCATCAGCGCTCCTATCTGATCACTTCCTTTTGGAAGGTGTGTGTGTGTGTGTGTGTGTGAGAGAGAACGAGTGAGCGAGCGAGGGAGAGTAATTAAGCTTCTTCGCCCACTTTACCTCTCTGCTTAGTGATTTCCCCCACACAAAGCCATTTCATTATCTCTGTTTGTCAACCCCTTCTCTCTACCTGGACTCAGTGTGTGTAAAGTGTGTGTGTGTGTGTGTGTGTGTGTGTGTGTGTGAGTTCCTGCTGGGACACGGGGGGTGCTCTCTCCTCGGGCATTCTTTTAAAAAAAAGAGGAATTTCTTTAAAGACAAAAAGGCAGGAGGGTTGGGTGGGGTGAGGGGGGGTGTGTGTGTGGCGGTGAGGTGGGGGGCTGCTTGCCCTTTGTCGGTAATCAGTTTGAAATGTTGAACAGTTTGCTGCTGCTGCCGCTGCTATTCTCCTGAAACCTCCAGAGTGTGTGTTCAATTTATGGAGCCCCCGACGAGTGTGTGAGTGTGTGTGTGTGTGTGGTTCCTCTACTTTCTGCTCTTAACCACCAGGTTGTTGATGTCTACATGTGAACCGTTGTAAGATGTTTGAGGTTTTGTGTGTGTGTGTGCGTGCGCGAGAGAGTGTGTGTGTGTGTGTGTGTGTGTGTGTGTTTTGTGTAGCGAGGTTAAAGTGGGCCCCTAGTGAGATTAACCTCTGGTCCGTGTCACCGTTTGGCATGCAGGCCCCACCCATCTCTGCCTCCAGATAGCCAGTATCAGGCTTTGTCTCTCCTGCAGCCACACTATCCCACCCCCCTCCACCACCCCTCCACCTCCCCTACACTCCTCCTCCTCCTCCTCCTCCTCCTCCTCCAACCCACCCTTCTCCTCTGCACATCAAAAAACGCAAAAGAAGAAGAAAGACTAGTCATGTGACTTCCTTTTGAGGAGCTGGCCACATACAGCGGAGATGATTGGTAATTGGAAAGGTGGCGGAGTAGAAAGCAAGAGCAGGGCTAAAAACAAGTCGCAGTTCACCTGGAACACAAAGAGTGTGTTGGGTACGCTCGCACCTCGCTCATTTCATTATTTCATTTGGTTTAAAAAAAATCTAAACAGATTGAAACATGCAACAATAACACAATAAAACTAATGCAAACATATTCAGATATGTCTTTGAAAGAAGCTTTTTTTTTCTCTGCACTTTGCTTTTATGTTTGATTTTGTAGCGGAGGAATTTATCCATTACTTTTATCAGACACACACGGTAACAAAACAATAATGATTATTTTCCTTATTGATTAATCTACAGATTGTTTTCTTTATTTATATATTTTTTCTTTAAAATGACCTCTTCCAATTGTTCTTTTTTAATATGATCCAAAAGGCAAAGATATTTAGTTTAATATTTTATAAGAAAAAGAAAAGCATCAAATGATTTAAATGATTTAATGATTATTTTTCATTGTTGATTAATTTGTTTATTATTTTCTTGATTAGTTGAATATTCCTCAAATGTCTCGTTTTTAATCCACAACTCAAAGATGTTCAGTTTACTGTCATAGAGGAGTAAAAAATACAGAAAATATTCACATTTAAGAAGCTGGAGTCAGAGAATTTAGACTTTTGTTTTCTTAAAAGAAAATACTCAAACCAATTAATCGATTATCAAAATAGTCTGCGATTAATTTAGTCGTTGACAACTAATCATTGTCAACTTGTTGTAATTAATCGTTGCAGCTCTCCTCACATTTAAGAAGTGGAGACTAGAGTATATTTGGCATTTTTTGCTTGAAATATGACTGAAACAATGATTAACAAAACAGTTGTAGATTAGTTTTAGTCAACTAATAGATTAATTGACTAATCATTGCATCTCTCAAAGATAAAGACAAACTACATTTTAAAAGAATATTCAGAGTTTAGTTTTTGTGCAATTTCTTGTGTCTGAAACTGTGTTTTGAAATTGAGATCATCCACAGTCAAAATCCATTTAAAAGAGATAAAATAGCAACTTTTCTCAAATGAAAAACACGGTTGTCACCGAGCATAAGACTCAGACGATGAGAAGATAATGTGTAGAAATGAGATCCGCCACATTTTGTAATGAACAGATAGACCTACTTTGATCATATTAATCTCTTAATATCAACGTCATAAGCAAGAAAATCCACTAATAAGCATTATCCCCCTTCTGTGATGTTTGACATGCATCATGCTAATGCATGCAGGCTGACTTCAGTGCCAAAATATACAGGAGAAAACACTGCTGGTTTGTAGGCGGCTGCAAAATCAATCAATTAGATTATGATTGTAGTTTATGTGCAATAATAATATTACTTAAGGATGCACCGTGATCGGATAGCGGGCCGATACTGACTCAACTAGCTGGATTGGATATCGGCAATGGGGCTGATCTATTCAAATCAATTCTACAGTATGTTTATATACTATACACATTATATACTGTAATTTTAATTCCTGTTTAAAATTTGACCAATTTGTTGCTGCATTAAAAAGGTTTACACTTGAATTGTACCTCAATTTTGAAGATTTCTTTTACTAAGTTGCATTATTTTAATAAAAAAATAATCATTCTGTAAATATACATACACATATACACATATATATATATTTGTATTTGTATTTATTTATATATATATATATTTGTATTTATTTATTACATTTTGTTTAACAAAATTAGGAAAGTAATATTAAAGTTAAGTGCCTTAAACATAAAAGAATGATCCCAGTCACACAGTGATGCATACAGCTTATTAGTTAAACACTAGTATCGGATCGGTGTCGGTATCACTATC
>CAKAOI010000227.1:0-21389 GCA_916701655.1 Sebastiscus albofasciatus
TTGATTTCTTTAGTATATTTATCATTTTACACGCCATGATGCTCTATTTCAGGTGAAGGAGCTGTAGACCCAAATGACCCGAACAAAGAGAGCGCTCTGAGCCAGCTGGCCAAGACGGAGATCTCCCTCACCCTCACCAGCAAGTTTGAGCTGCTGGAAGGAGACGACAGAGACTTGAAGACTCTAATGACAAAGTAAGTTTATTGTTGGAGGACATGGAGACAAATTGCTATACGCAAAGCCTGTTGTCACAGTTTCATATAGCAATCATCTGGATTCTTAAAGTATGAAAACGTATAAATCATCTCAATTCAGGTGCCATAATCCAGTCTTTGATATACATTTAATAACATAGAGTTTTGGATTGCTATGAATGCTGTGTGATGCACTGTACTTAACCCTTCTTGACACAGTGTGTGTGTTTCTTTGTGGCTATCACTCAGTAGCGTGTCTTTGTCGTCTTTCCTGCTCTTCTATCGTTTCCTGTCCAAAAAGGAAGGGGTTTAGTGGTCAGGGTTATCTTGCCCACAAACATGTATCCGTCTGGATCGGTTTCTTACTGGAGGCCGTGTTGGAGAGTTGGTCTTCTCCTTATTTTTTGGCATACACAGTTTTTAAGTTGCAAAATAAATGCAGGATTTCTGAGTTGATATAGGCATGTGTTTTTCTAAATTTGGTTGTAATTGCTTAATGTGTCCAGGCCACGCCAGCAAGACTTTGGCAACTAGTTGTAGGAATACAGACAGACTTGTTAGGATTTTCCATTTATACTTATATATTTTATTTTATTAAAATTCTAGGAATGGTGAAAAACTGTTTTGCAAAAATATGCCTGGCCTATATTGATACATTTGTCTCACATACTGTACATATGATGGCGATATTGGATCCAAGCCACGTTGATTGACTTAAAGCAGTTAAGAGAAGGTGATGTTACATATGTGAGACTAAAATGTTAATTGGCTTGGTAGTATATGAATTGTTTCCTGAGTATAGCTGAAGGTGGGTTATGACTATTCAATACTGTACTCCGTGGTAACAGGCATGTTACATGTCTGGGTACTAACGACACTTTTCCCAACAAGCTTTCTAAAGTGAAGTTTTCTCCACCATCAGATGACTATATTGTTTTGGTTTAGGTGACATTACAGCTGAACAAAGAGGTCCGGCCCTCAATGATAATCTTATTCTGTGTGTGTATCAGGACAAAAAAGCTAATAGTGGACGTGGTTCGGATTCAACCCGGAGAGACCTTGCCTGAAATTCTCGAGACCCCGGCTTCTGTCCCACAGGTGATATTTTCTTCTATCTTGTTTTTCTTTACGCATACTGTGTACTCAACAGCCAATTCTATTTGCCAAATGAATATATGCACTGAAGTTTTTTGTTTTTAGTTACAGTTCTAACATGTTTTTTTTGCTCTTCTTATATGACTTTGCTCCCGAAGGAGTCGGAGCATACTAAGATTGTAGAGCGCCGGGCCGTCCAGGACGCTCAGACACCAGAAGGCCTGAAGAGCAGCCCGGCAGTACTGGAGGACAGCCAGCTGCCTCTCGAGCAGAAGAAGAGGAAAATCCTGAGGAACCTCCGTAACCTGGAACAGGCTGGCATCGTCACCATCAGTAACAAATACCAGGATGTCATCAATGACATATCAAAGGTACACAAGCAGCTCTTCAGTCACATAGTAGGATGCATGCCTCCGATGCTCCGTGTATTGTTGGGGTCTGTTCAGCTTCTGAATGTGTAAAGTGCATCGACAGGACATTCGCTACCAAAGACGCTACAGACAGAGGAGGAAGGCCGAGCTTGTGAAGCTCCAGCAGACACTGACGGCGCTCAACTCAAAGACAGCCTTCTACCAGGACCAGATGAACTATTATGATACCTACATCAAGACCTGCCTGGATAACCTCAACCGGAAGTGAGTTGTACATTTTTTACTTTACTTGTGTGAGTGAAGAGTTTTTCAAAAATATTTCTTTTCACTGTGTAAATGATGATCTTACTTCCTGTTATTTGTGTTGTGTGGATGGTTTGATAGATAGGGGCAAGGTTTTGTGATTTTTAACTTATGTATTACTGTGTTTCGTGTGTCCAGGAATTCACGCAGATCTATAAAACTGGACAGCAAAGGAGAAAATAAGGGCAGTAAGAAGTGGAAGCCACAGTCTCTGAAGTACACAGCAGCAAGGCTGCATGAGAAAGGAGTCATCCTGGAGATAGAAGGACTTCAGACAAACCAGTGAGTTGAGCTGTTCAATACTTTGACAGCTATAAAAAAGGACTGGGAATTTAATGTTACTCTTTATCACTGGTCAGATTTTGGATTTTTACTAACATTTACACCACCTATAGTGAAGTTTCTATTGTTAGGCTGTGACATGTTGGGACATTTAGATCAAATCTATCCCAAACCCAACCAACCAACCAACCAACCCACCTGCCCACCCGCCAACATCATTGTTTCAAATGAGTCACTTTTCTATATTGCTCAAAAGAACAAACTATGTACCACATCATACGTAAGGCAGAGCCAGTTTCTAACCAGTGCAAGCAAGGCTGAAGATTTCATACAAGGGTTAATACAAACAAGAATCTGTAGTTTCCATTAGTTCAGTCGTATCCAACTTCAGAATATGATCATTTTTTTTCCAAGAAGAGGAAAGATGCCTCTTCAAAATAATGAGACTTCTAGGTTTCTAATAAGCCTTGTAAGCTTTTTGTTTTGTGGAAAGAAAAATATTATTAGAGTTATTGTTCAGTGAGATGACATCTGTCTTCATACTTCATCTGTTATTCTGAAAACCATTACCAAGCTGTTTATTGTGTTTCTGAGTTTAACTGTTAACAGTTCCTCCAAATACCACTATCATTTTGTTTTTGTATTTATGCAATAATAGGACAAGAAACTGTAAAATCATTATCGTGCTTTTGTGCAGTGTTGTCATTTTTGTCATTAATCTCATGCTATTGCCTCTCTCTCTCTTCTTTCAGGTTCAAAAATGTCATGTTTGACATTTCACCCACTGAGGAAGTTGGAGATTTTGAGGTGAAGGCCAAGTTTATGGGAGTTGAGATGGAAAAAGTCCAGCTGCATTTCCAGGTAAACATTCCCCCAAGTGCGTCAGAATCTCATGAAATAAAGCAGCTGACTAGACGACACTAAACTGCGCTGACAGATTTGTTAAATGTCCTTTTCCACTCATCGGACTCCTTGCGGGAAATATCACAGAAACAGAGCAAACATCTGGCAATAATGACTACAGTAGTGGACACATTTGTTGTAATGAATTCTCTGTATGTATCGTTCTATCAAGTATGAACAAATATTAGATATACAGAAAATGTATTAATAAACATGTGTACAGAATAGACCAGAGGGGCCACACTGAAAACGTCTGTTAAAAAGCTCGTTTGTGTGTGTTTCTCATTGCATCTATTTGTATTCTGTGTCCAGGACCTCCTTCAGCTGCAGTACGAAGGCGTGGCCGTCATGAAGATGTTTGACAAAGCCAAAGTCAACGTTAATTTACTCATCTTCCTCCTAAACAAAAAATTCTATGGAAAATGAGAAGGTAAAAAGAACGAGGAGGAGCGAGTGGAAACAGATTGTGCCTTCTGACGGTTTGTTGAACATAATTAATTTAGTCAGAAAACATCAGATGTTGCAGGACAGTGTTTAGTTTCATCTGATTTATGATTTGATGGATCACAACAAAATGAAACGTTCAACTAAATGTATCTGTTCTGTATTTTTTCCCACGTGGTGATTGTAAATGTAATATATTTTTAAGAATGAAATTGTAATGATATCCATGTTTTGTATGTAAAAGCTAGGAAACACACTGTTATTTTTACGTTGTACGTTGAAACAACCGTCTATTGGTTCAGAAATAGAGCTGGCCTGGATGGCTTTACGCAAATACTGTAGTTTACCAGTGCCTTTTAATTAAAAACAATATATTTTAATTAATAAAACATCTAAACATGTTAAAAGCTACAACTGATGTATTTTTAATATGTATTATCAGTATATATGTAATTTCTAATATTTGAACAATGTGCATAATAAATTACTTACAGTATGTCTACAGTTATTTGTTTATTCTCATATGTCAGCCATATAAGGCTTGTAGGCTTTATTTCTTATTATTTCCTTAACATGTTTCATTTTTCCTCAAAAGTATTTGTTGTTTTCATCTGAGGATCCAGGTCACTGGTCCACATTATATCTCTGTAATGGGGAGGAGATGTGCAGCGAAGGGGAGGCGGAGTATCCTCTCTGCACTGTAATAACATGTTTGATGCTGGTAGAAACACACTTCAGTAACTCTTCAGGCGAACTGATCATTTCAACTCACTTGTAAGTGTCAAATATTTGGAGGATATTCGGTGAAGCCATGGTTCACCTCCTGTACATAGGCTTGTTGTTGGCGTTGTTTTCTCTCCAGAGCTCAGCAATCACCCCCCAAAATGGTAAGTTGCTTTTGTTAACAATAAACTGTGTAAAACTCTGTAATACTTCATAACTGATTATTGTGTCATTGTATATGACTGTAGTTTGTGCAGGCCTGTACTCTCTGCTGGGTTTTACATATGCAAGATGTGGTAACATTTATTATAATTGTAAAAACACAATACATTTAAGTAGGCTACAATTCCGAAATAGGCTTTACTAGCATTTTGATTTTATGCTACTTCATACATCTACTCCTTAACATTTATTTGATAGTTGTAGTTATTTGCAGGTTAAGATTTTACCTACAAAACATGTTGAGCTTTTAATATATGATTCATAGCGAGGCTAACCAACAATATATAAAGCAAATATGATTTAAAAAGTTATTTTGCTAACCAACAATATATACAGTAGTACATGAGACAGGTAATCTGAAAAACAAAATCATTTTCCTCTGTGTCCTCCGGTGCTCCTCTAAACATGAGACCATGAGGAAGTGCAGAAGTCTCTCAAAACACTTGAATTACAATATGCTGAAAGGTTATTAAGGATTTTTTACCCAACGATGCCAAAAATATTCTGCCTACTGCTTAGGCTAGCTAACTTTAAGTACATTTTACTGATATTTTATAAGTAATATTTTGAAGGCAGGAATTTTACTTGTAATGGAGTATTACTACTTATTCAAGTACAGTATCTAAATACTTCTTCCAATACCACTAGTCGTGGAAGATTATGAACAGGTCACCAGTTTACACTAAGCCTCCTGGGCATCTCTCTGCTGCCTGGGAAGCTTACTTAGTGTTAAATAAGATGAACTGTATTAACCCTATCATGTTAAAGATGTGCGGTGGTGCTGCATAATATATTTGTAAAAAGTCAGAGGTTATGAAATTAGTTTTTTAAAGAGTCAGGTTACCCAAATCACAAAAACAACACAGTTTCCCACATATTTCTGGGCTTATCTAGAGAGAAACTGTTCACAGTGAAGTCTGTACTGTAGTAGTGTCCAGAGTAACTGAGATCTTTCACATACACATGAAAACAATCTGCATGGCCATATACCACTAGATTAAGGCCTAAGTGTCAGTGTAAATTGGGTAACCTAACCCTTTTAAAGTAACAGAGTGCTGTATATGGTTTATAAATTTACAAAGAATGTATAACTTGAAAAATCCACTGATGTATCCTGCTGTTTCTTTGTGACTCTTTAAAGACTCGATGCCCTTCCTGCGGACTTTCTCTGGTCACTTTATAACCGTCACTGATGAGCCTATAGACTACGTTGACCTGTCTGTAGACAGTTGGCGGGATGACGGGGAGTCTGGCTCGGGGTCGGAGCAGGAGCCGGTGAAAAAACACGGCCCACACCGCCCCCCACAGAAGCACTATTCTGTCTCGGAGGAAGCTAAAGGTTTCCTCCAGGGTCGCCTGGCAACAAGCTTTGTCCCCACCGTTTACACCCTCGTCTTCATCGTCAGCGTGCCCCTCAACCTTGTTGCCATGGTGATGTTTGTGTATCAAGTCCGTCCCAGAAAACCGGCGGTGATCTACATGCTGAACCTGGCCTGCGCTGACCTGCTGTTCGGCCTGCTCCTTCCCTTCAAGATCGCCTACCATTACCATGGCAACAACTGGATCTATGGCTCCTTCATGTGCAGAGTTGTCACCGCAGCTTTCTACTGCAACATGTACTGCTCTGTCCTGCTCATAACGTGTATCAGTATCGACCGTTTCCTGGCTGTGGTGTACCCCATAAACTCACTGACATGGCGCAGCCCTCAGACAGCTTCAGCTGTGTGTGCCGCCATGTGGCTGTTGGCACTCGGAGGAGTGACCCCGCTCCTCATCTCTGGCCAAACCATCTATTTGCCAGACCTGGGCATCACCACCTGCCATGATGTGCAGGATGTGGGAACACTACAAGCCTACTATCTTTACTTCTTCCCCATCTACTCCTCCATCTTCTTCTTCATCCCTCTCATCTTCACCGCTGTCTGTTACGTGCGTATCATTCAGGCTCTGGCAGCAGCCAACGTGCAGAACCGCTCCAAGAAGACTCGGGCCGTGGTGATGGCTGTGGTCGTGCTGGTAGTGTTTGTGGTCTGCTTCACCCCCACCAACATCATCCTGATGGTTCACTATGTTCAGCTGTCCCACAAGTCCAGCGACAACTCCTACCAGGTGTACCTGCTCTCCATGTGCGTAGGCAGCCTCAGCTGCTGTCTGGATCCGGTCCTGTATTACTTTGCCTCCTCTCAGTGCCAGAAGCAGGTGGCGGCACTGCTCAGATGCAGGCGACTGACGCGGGCAGAGAGCAGCTCAGGAACACAGAGTACAAGAACCAGCGGGCGGAGAGACAGCGGCAGGTCTTGCAAGATGGAGAGTGTTCAAACTGACCTGGGGAGTCATTACAGCAGGCTGGTGGCTTAGCTACACGGACATGAGGATCCTGCTTCTGAGACACTTTTCAAACTTGCACACACACAGTACAATACTGCAGAGTCCATGTGTATTTAGATCCTGACTAAGGAAAGGTTTGGGTTGGATCAAAAGAGTGTGTCCAGGGTGCAAATAAGTCCAGAGTGCTGGACTTATTTGCACTTCAATTAGCTTATTGGATAACCAATTAGCCTTTTTGTTATTTTGTAATCACAGAATATATCCAGCAGGACAGTGGGTGGTGTGTTTGAGTCATTCGCAGACCATATTCTGCCATTCTTTTCAGATTTATGTTTCATATTCTTGCTTTCAGTGAATCATAGGCAATTACACATAAACATTCAGTGTATAATAATAAGGGTTTTAATCTGAAAAACATTACATGTGATGCATTATTGTAAGACAAAATGGTGTTTTTGTCTTAATGCAATTCAGTATATCATCATCTGTTATAGGTTTTTAGCAGTACATATGTAAAATCATTAGTCACTTGCACCGGCATTCATAGCATAGATAATTCCACAGAAACAAAACTACTACATTACACGTATTTCTGCTAAATTCAAATGTTGCTGTAGCTCTTCATCTTTTTTTTTTTTTTTATTGCTGCTCACTCTGTGCTCTCTTTGTCGTCGGGGCAGAGCTCTGAAACACAGGAAAACATAAAAATAAACAAAAAATTACAACTGTAAGAGAAGAGAGCAAATATTATCCCTGAGCATCATGGAGAATTTCAGCAGCATTTCCATTTTCCTGACCATGAGCATTGTACTTCATGTAGTTTGCTGTATAAAAAACCTAATGTATAATCATATTTAAATGTTGCATTTCATAATACAACATCTCCACCTTGTGGCAACTTGTGTTGACTCACAGGTCCGGCTTTGTTTTTTTTTAGCTACAGTCATTACAGTTACTGAAGACTCACTGACCTGTTTTACCATCGTAGCTGTGAAAGTTCTCTGGGAAGCTCAGACACCCAACTTGTTTCCTGAAAATTTCGACATCTTTGAGATCTATTTTTCCAGTCCTCGCTGAAAGAGAAGGGAGATTTTTTTAAAAGGAGATAATCACATTTGTAGCTCTGACCACAGCTGTGTTTTAAACCAATTGAGGAACTTACTGAACTGCAGGACGTATCTACCGGTGACATCTCCGTTTCGAAAGGTGTCTGTCCACAGCAGGCAGTCAGAGCAAGTCTGTAGAATATGTCCTTTGTGGTCTGACATATTTTCTTTAAAAGAACAGCAGAGTGATTGATTATTATGCAATATTATTTATATAATAATATCTGTTGTCATTGATGCTCTTAATAATCCTGTTAATACCATGCTAAGGAAAGAAGCTTCATCTCATGTGCGACTTACTGCGAAATGTGGTGGCAATTCCTGAGACTGTAGCATTTACCTCCCCCAAGATACACCGATTACTGAGAAACAAGAATATGCTGTGACAGAACACATTTTCGCAAGCTTCAAATTTAATATGCTGCCTGAAAAGGTCAACCTTTCTTCCTAATATTGTGCCACAAACTCTACTTAAGGGTGATTCTGCACCAACATATTTAATAAACTAAATCAGCAAACTTACAAGCAGTGATCTCCCCAACGTAATGTCACAACTTGACTGTCAGAAGTGGCAGACAAGTCGATCCAGGAGCTTTTCAGAGACTCCAGTGCCTTGTGGTAGGGCTTGGGGTCACCAGCTCCCATCACATACACCCATTTTCCAAAAACCTTCATATAAAAAGTCCAGATTCATGTATTGTATTGATATTTTTTTTAAGTAAAACCAACCATCTTAGGGATAAATAAGACAAAACTTACCAGTTTGGGATCCTCTGGCATAAAAGGTTTGACCAGGTCCTTACAGTCGGGTGCCGATGCAGCGCTGAGGGAAGTGAGAGCCAACAGAAATACAACAGCAGGCAGAGCCATGCTCAGACAGAGGGATGAGGATGAGATAGAGGAGGGAGAGTCGGCAGCACTGCAGAAGGATGTCTGCAACAGAAAACTTCTAACGCTGATTCATTTTCCCTCTGGGGTTTCAAATAAAAAAAGTCGTTGTGCAAGTGCTAATAATGGGGAGGAGGGGGGTTTCTACAAACTCAGATACACCAGTGAAGGTTTTTTTAATGACCGTGCAGACCCATGCAGATTTCTTTTGCTCAGCATTGAATGGCCAGCTCCACAGTCCTCTGTTGCCCGTAGCGCTGCCCCTGAATGAACTCAGGCAAAGTGCCAAGACTTGTCTCTGACTGTTGAGACATTTTAAAAAGGACCTGAAGCGGCTTTTCTTCAGTACAACGAAGGTTGTTTCCCTGTGGGTCTGAGTGGACTCCGTTTGGCGACAGTTTAAAAGTTTGACGTCTTAAACAGAGACGTAACCCAGCAACAGTCTTTGTTGAAGTTTCTGGGAACAGCAGTGCATTTGAGTAGTAGTTTTGGTGAAGCGTTTAATCTTGACATAATGTTTTAGAGGAATGTCTGGCATCTTCTTTTGTATTCGAAAGGTTAAAGAAATGTTGGAGCTCAGAAGAAGAAGACTTTATTTTTTTGAATAATGGTAAGAATAAATGACGAGAACACAACAAGGAGCCTGAAAGCTGTTTTATTTACCTCACACAACCAGTTGGAAATAGTTATATACTCAACTATTTACAGATTGTTAAATTGATTCGAAGGAGGCATTTAAGTGGATTTTGTCAGAATCTGCCTTGAGCTTTTTTCACATGTCACATTTCCTAAACTAAATCATGAAAGGTCAAACAGCTTAGCAGGCAGAGACACAGTAATACGACTAACAGGACCACGACTAAATGAGAAGTTATTCCACAGCATAATCTTATATCAGCGCAGTTCACATGCAGATCACATTACAACACTATTAAGTACATGTTAAGCTGGATGCATGCTGCCCAAAAGGGCTATGACGTCCCTGTGCTCTGCTTTACTTTGCTGTAGGCTGAACATCAGGTTGATCATCCTCTGTAATCTCAGTAGCAGGTGTAGCAGCTTCCCTTTCATCCGGACACAGATCTGAAATAAGAGAAAATTATGAGAATAGTGAAAACAATAGAATGAAGAAAACGTAATTTGATGATTTAATTGGATAAGATACAGAGCTCAAATGACGGCTGACCTAGTCCTCCAAAGTAGTACTCTGGGAGGAATTTAAGACACTCGGCCTGCTTCTTGAAGGTCTCTAACTCAGAGGGCTCCAGAGTGCCGTTCCGTGCTTTAAAAGAGGTGCCAATGGAGCAAACGGGAAGGGGGAGGGAGGACAGAAAATAGAGACAAATGGTTAAAATATGCACCAAAAACAGTGTATTTTTACTTAAATCAGCAATGGAGGGGGAAAAAAAAAAGCCTTACTGAAGAGGAACAAGTATCGTCCCTTTGACTTGCTATCAGGGAGGAGTGTGGTGTCTTCGGACAGGAGGCAGTCGGAGCAGGTCTCATAGTACTTCCCATCATGATATGAAGTGTGACCCTTGATATTAACTGTGATACATCAGGAACACAAGGCTTCCACATCAATGTACCCATAATGCAAGATATTAAATGAGTGAAATGAACAAATATTAAATCTTGAGATACTGTATTTGGAGTCTTGTGTGTGACTTTCTTGAAACCCACCTACACCTTGGTATTGTGCTCTGGTTGCATGCATTACCCACATTATCATCACACAGGAAAATATGAATAGAGATACATACAAGTGGTGTGACTGGTCATCCCCGAGATGGTGGCATTGGCTATACCTTGAAGGCATTTATCTTCTGATAATCTTGTCATGAAAAAAAAATGGTAACAATCCACATCAAACTTTCAAAACTCTTAACCGTCATGTTTTGTAAGTGATCATAACACTACGTCTGCAGTGTCCTTACAGGCGGTCGGCCCAGTAGATGGTCATGACTCCGCTGTCTGAGGAAGGTGACAGGTCCACCCAGGAGCTGTTCACCGACTGCAGGTCGTTCTTCAGGTCAGGCTGGTCCCACGACCCCACGTGAAGCACCCACTTCCCATAGATCTGCCACAAAAACACGGAGGTGAAACATCCACACAACTCACTCACATGACTGGGCTGCTTATCTGTGTTGGAGTGTGATCATACGAGGATAGTCTTTGAAGGAGGTTTAAAGAGATAGATATAGCTTTCCTTTATTTTGTCCTCATTGTAAAGGGCTTCATATTGTTGAGATTGAAGGTTCAGTTCAATTCAATTCAGTTGACACACAAAATGTTTTAGCCAGCATAGATGAGAAGTCTTTAAAATGCTCAGAAAAATGGAAATTTTAACATCTGCACTCCCGTGACAACTGGATCTGCTGAGGAGTAGGTTTGTTTGCAATATAATCGAAAGCCCCAGAACAGCTTAATGGACCTTGTGGGGGGGATTGTTTAATTAATTGCATAATATTGGTTTATTTCCTAGGGGAAATGACTTGGGTTTGCTATCTGCTATGAATTGCAATTGAATTAAAAACTGAAATTTCTACTAAAGATCTAAAGTTCTTTGCTAAAGGCACATAATATCACAGTTTTTCTGTTAAGAGGGTGCATAATGTAGCCTATAGCCTCGATTTACAAGATGCATTAATATGCATGGGAAATTGGATATGCTTTACTAGTGTAACATGATAAACCAAGATAATATATACAAAACAGATTGGCTACACAGATACACAACTACTGTTATTTTTAAGAGCGATACAATTAATGGCAAATTGTGTTTAAAAAAATGATTAATTTGTAACAGCTTTGTAGCACATTTTAATGCAAGTTAACACCAAAGCAAAACTACAGCTATTCAAGTTATATTAACACACAGCGCTGTGCTACAAAGCCTCCTCACACATGACCAGCTCATAACAAATGATCACTGATACTCACAGGGCTGTGGCTGTCCAGCACCAGAGGCTTGACCAGCTCTTTACAGTCCGGTTCAGATGCAGCACCCAGGGAGGTGAGAGCCAGCAGAGCTACAACCAGCTGTGCAGCCATGGCTCAAGACAGCAGGCAGCCAGAGAGCAACACTAGTGTCAGGGATCCTGCCAGCTAGAGCCTCCTCAAAGCAACCAGGGGAAGTGTTCTGTAACAGTGGGCTGGGCCACACACACACACACGCACACGCACACGCACACACACACAGACACACACACACCGTCACTTTTCACATCCAGTCAGCAAGGGCTTGTGTCCTATTTATCCCGTTACATAACAGCCAGCTGGCAGAGTCTGAAAAGCAAGACCCCTGCATCTTTCAATATGTGAACACCCCCCTGCACAGAGTCACACACATAACAGGCACAAAGACAGAAACAATCAAAAGAAACACACACACACACACACACACACACACACACACACACACACACACACACACAGTCGTGTTTCTTCAAGTCTTCGACCTAAAATGTAATGATTTACATTAAGGGGACGTGCATTTTGTCCCCAAAAGGAAGGCGAGTCCTCATAATGTAACTGTGTTAATGGGTTTAGGTCCCCACAACATGAGTGATACACGTCCACCCACACACACACACACACACAGGCACAAACACACAAACGTCTCCTCCCCTGTCCTCATCTCTTATTTTAGCAATGGCTTCAAAACATTACAAATGTCACATTACATGAACTACCTTTATTTACTGAGTCATTGGACACACACAAGATGGACTTTAGCGTCTTTGACATTGAGTGGCTTTTTGTTTCCTCAGGGAAGGTGAGTGCTTACATAACATGTACTGACCTCCATTGCTCAGACACAGTTCAGAGATTGGTCGTTCAGTTTTGTTTGTTTTTTTGTAGATGGGAAGTAATTATTACTAATAGTGATAATAATACTTCACATGATGTGTTAGTCACAGTACGACAACGTACTTCATGTGCTTCTTGTGAGGTGTCAATCGGGGACGTCACTTGTCCTAATATTGTGCTTGGCAAACACACTCTTGCCAGATGTTGTTCTGGTCCAGCTGGTCAGATACTTATCTGAGGCCCACACACAAAAACCTTGTGATGAGGCTCAGTGAACAATCAATTTGTTCACAGTTTGTTTGCAAAATGCCGTTGTCAATATTGGTTAATACATCACCAATTGCGTGTCATGGCCCCGTATCTAGAAGGTTTGGTCTGTAAAAGAAGGACAAGTTTGTCAAGCAATATGGAATGTGTCATGTGTTGGGTATATGGGTATCCTTTGGCTCTTAGTCTGTGTTTTTGTTCAGTTTTTGACTACAGATAAAGATCTGCATTACATCTTCAGAGATAGTAAGGGGAGGTTATGTAACCCATATATGCAGTAAAGTATGAGGCGTCTTTGTGTGTGTGTGTGTGTTTCACTCTATATGGATGGTGGACTTACAATATCTTGAGGCTGTGTTATGTAACACACAAAAACTTCATTCAGTTGCTTTGTTTTGATTCTCGAGCTATATTGAGTCAGGGGGAGATATTAACAGTTTCATTTCGCAGTAAATGTATTTGGATACATGATGGTTAAGAGTGAACCTGGTAAAACTGAGCGAGCGGAAGTTGCACTATTTGATAGTGAAAAAATAAGGTGAAAGGCCACCATCTAGCTCTTCTTTCAGGGTGCAAGACAACTTCTGAAAGGGCTGCAAAAGTTTCTCACAGCCATGTAAAAGTGTTCCTCTCCATCCTTCAAGGGGCCCTCCGACAAGTAGACAACATGAAAAGACGAGTGTTGTGGTTTAGAACAAGAGTATGCGTGAATGAAACAGTCAGCCAGTCCACAGCCCTGCTTAGTATTTCCATCTTTAACTTCCCCAATGCACATTTTAGTCACAGTCCATAACGAATGCTTTGAGTCATAAAAAACTCACTTTGTTGCAGCCTGTGTTGGACAATGTTTTGTGGAGATCACTGGAGGCTAGTAGTGAGTCACCTTTTTAATACCAGACAGTCTTTTTTATCTTTTTATGTTTTTATAACACTTGTCATTTATTGTCTGACTGTCTACTGTCGTGATTGTTATTGTTGGTTGTTGTATGTATGTGAAAGTACACAGAAATGACAAATAAAGAAGACCCTGAACCTAGTGTCAGTCATACACATTGCCAAGAGCCAGAAAGTACAAACAGATAGAAGCACATGGATTTTGTATGATGCATCAGCTGATTCTATTTCCTATGCTTTTGTAATGTAATAATGATTCCATGTAAACTGTTATATATTTTATTTTATTTAACTTTTATAAGTTTGTGCAACGTTGGCACTATGTCTGTATTTCTCACCTATGAAAGTATGTATGGATGGGCTAGAAGGCTTCATCTTTATAGCTGGAGCAGGTTTTTCACTTCGAACAAGGACATTCTTGAAACATATATTTCCATACCGTCATATTATACAGTATATGAGCTGTCTGCATTGTTTTGGGGCAGACTCTGACTTGTACTTTTTCTCCTACTTTGGGTCTGACCAAGATGTTGAACAAACCAACCTTAACTACTTGTGACCTGATTGATTGATTTCTTCTTCATTGGATCCAAGATAAAAGAATCTCCCTTTCACATGTTTCCTTTTATTGCACTTTATATGCATACAAGAAAATGCATTCAAGTAGTATCCTATATCATAATCATATCATGATCAATGAACCAGACATTAAATGTGAAATCAGTCCATTCAGTTCTCTTTAATACAGCAATCTACAGGCATGATGAATAACGTCAACAGGCTAATTTGTTTTCACAAGGCAGTGACAAACTTATGAAAGCTGCAATCCCCCTTGTTTCACATTAAACCCCCCTCACATATATCAAGACATACAGTATGTGACACACACACAAGTGGTGCTGAGAGAGTTTACACACACATGAGAGCATACTTGATACAAATTTGGCTCATGGAGTAACTTCAAGCCTCTATTGTGTTTCCTCCTTTACATCTGTGGCAGCCACCTCCTCAAAAGGGCATAGGTCTGAAACAAAAGGAGGGAATCAAGTTGATGCACATACTCCTTACTGTTGGGTGTGTAGTGGCGAATCAGCGTCTTACCTGTGGTTTCTCCAAAGACGAATTCTGATGTGAAGTTGAGGCACGCAGCCTGTTTCTTGAAAACTTCCAGCTGAGAGTCGTCCAGTTTCCCAGTTTTTGCTGCAGGGCAGTGATGAGGAGGAGGAAAAAGTTAAATTCAACAACAAAATAAGAGTGCTAAAATTCAGAGTTTGGGAGTTTTACACATTACAGAAAAGCTGTGAACTCACTGAAGATGTAGAGGTTTCTGCCTTTTGTGGCTCCCACTGTCATCGTCACTGTGTCCGTCCAGACGATGCAGTCAGGGCAGGTCACCAGGTGCTGCCCAACGTGCTCATGATCAGAGCCGTTAAAGCGAACTATTAGATATAAACAGAGGATTAACATATTGTTGTGCATTTCTAGTTACTGTGGGTTAAAGCACATATGATTATACGTATCATAATTTACTTACATGTCACCTCGGTGGAGTTTCCCGAGAAGGTGAAATTAACAGCTCCAGTGATACATTTTCCATCCCTTGTAAGGAGAGGTAAACATAATAAGCATTAAAAGCTGGAGTAAGTCTCGCCAGTTACCTTATGCATTGATTGCCTTAAAACAATTAACATTCATTTTCAAAAAGTGATCAACAGTTACAATTTGTCTCCGTAGCGAAGGGTCATATCATCGCTATCAGGTATGGGTAACAGTTCGATCCAGGAGCTGTTGATATTTCCAAGTTGCTTAAGGAGCTCTTCATTGTCTGATGTTCCAGCATGGAATATCCGTTTGCCAGTAACCTGTGACACAGATGGGCAAAATTAAAAATGAGCAAATATGCAGTTTTTGATTTCAGTTGTAATACCCAACAATAATAATATTCATTATAATTAGGTTAGGTTAAATCATGCAAAACCACCAGCTTGGCTTTTTAAAACAAAGAAAAATGGATTATGTTGTATGTAAATGCTGATGACAGTGTACCTTTGTTTGATCCCCCTGAGGTTTAAGCAGCTCTTCACAGGCTGGATCAGATGCAGCCGTCAGAGAGGAGAGAGCCAGCAAAGCTAAACAAAACTGGGCAGACATGATTAGAAGTCAAAATCACAGCCAATTGGATACCACAGCAAGAACAGGACAGCTGTAGTCCTGCAGGAAGGCCGCCCAGAGTCTGACCAGCAGAGGGGAAGTTACATAAATATGGGGGCGAGAGACTTGCGGTGGGTGAATAGGGACTTGGGAGGTGGGCAGAGAGTATGTTTGTGAAACGGTGGCATTGTGTAATGAATAGTTCAAATGCATCTCTGCAGAGACCAAAGGGTATATGTACAGAGGAGGTTCGGCAGTGTTGCAAGAGACACCTAGATTACTCCTCTATTTGGTTTTCTCGTGCAGAAGATATACATAGTTCCTTTTTTAAAGGAAATATTCTAAAGGGATCCTCAGTGGTGGTAATGAGGGAGGGGTCTGGCCTTTTCCCAACAAGGAAAGAACTGAATAGATTACAGTTATTGTTTCTTCTAAGGTGTTATCAAAATGGAACGGCGGCAGAATTTTTATTTCAAAGGTGGGGTTATTGGAACGGTCAGGCACAAATCCTCAAAAGGGCCATAAAAATGGCTTTAACGGCTAAATCGGGTCGGCCCGTTGTGGCTATTATTTGGCTCAAAAATAGTTGTCGAAAATTGGGCTGTGTTTGGTCCGTATGACATAAAAATGTCAGTATGCCATAAAAAATATTATAGTTCAGTATGCCATTAAAAAGTCATAAAAATATAATCATATAGTATCTCATAAAAATATAGTATTTTATGCCACAAAAGTCAAAAATATAGTATAGTATTTCATAAAAATATAATAGTATGTCATAAGAAATATCACAGTATTGTATGCCATAAAAGTCATACAAATTATCATAGAATAACATGCCACAAAAATGTCCAAAATGTATTATAGTATGTCATAAGTCATTAGAATATCAGTGTAGTATGCCATAAAACATATCCTAGTATATTATGCCATTAAAATGTCCAAAATATAATATAGTATGTCATAAAAAAGTCATAAAATATCATAGAAAAGTAACTCATAAAAAATGTCAAAACAAGTCATAGTATAGTATGCCATAAAAATGTAGTATAGTAGGTCATAAAAAGTAAAAAACATAGTTTAGTATGCCATAAAAATGTCATAATGTAGTATGCAATAAAAGCTTCATGAAAAATGTCATAAGCACATACACACAGCCCTCACAAATGAAAAGAGCTGACACTTTGGCTAAGGGAAGAGAAGTTTTATACTAGCATATTCAAAACCCATGAAATACTTCTCTGTGTATTTACAAAAACATAATACAAGAATAAAAAAGAGAAAATGAACACATCACAAATGGAGTCCCACATACTGCCACAAAACGGAAAACATGATCCAATTTACAAATGCATCTTCTTGTACTCCCACTTATGGCTTCGATCTAACACAAAAACAAAATAAAATATCTCTGTTCAGTTGTGATGGTGCATCATCAGTCCATCCCTCCCTTTTGCAATAATTCTCTCCAGATTTTTCTTTAAATAATAATAATATTATCAAATACACATACAAGACAGAGGAGCTACATTTGTGAGCTGTACACTTTGCAGTAAGGGAGGGGAGAGGAGAATGTTCACAGGCATATCAACCTTTTGTACATGATGATAATACATCTTGGGCAGTGAAAAAAGTTTAAAACGTTGATTTAAAAACAAGCTTATTTTAGCTTTCTGTACCAACCAACCTTTCACATCACACTGAGATCACAGTTTATCCGGATGGCAATAAAGTACGAGTGACCAAAGTGACTTTATAAGCTTGAGTCTTACAGTTTAACTCCATACTGGTCATTTCTCTCTTTTTTAACATTTCATGTCCAGAGAATGTGGGTCTTTGTATCCATTTTGCAACTGTGGCTCCGGGATGTAAACTGATTAATCATTTGGAAGGTTTAAGAACTAGAGATAAGAGAGGCTTCAGCGTAAAAAAAAAAGAAATCACATGACTACATGCACAGGTTCAGTGCCTCCTCTTGCTATAACAGTCGCATCAAAGGAAATCTCTCCCCATTGTTAAATTTGCCCTGTGTTTGTGCAGTCAACAGAATGTAAAATCCTCCAAAAAGAAACTCACACCACTCGTACTGGGGAGTTTGTTTGAATCACAACAAAGGTTTGTCGTTAAATACCGAATGATGCATCACTTATGAAACAGTTATGAAAAGCTTTTCAGTCTGTAATATTGGGTATCAACCTTTATGCAAACCTTCCTCCCC
Organism: Sebastiscus albofasciatus; assembly: GCA_916701655.1. Classification (NCBI taxonomy): domain Eukaryota; kingdom Metazoa; phylum Chordata; class Actinopteri; order Perciformes; family Sebastidae; genus Sebastiscus; species Sebastiscus albofasciatus. The sequence goes on from CAKAOI010000227.1 coordinate 18,203, forward strand.
AGCGTTATCCTTACTGCTCTCTCAGCAGTCAGCATAGTGACTGATCTGGTTTAAAGTGAGACTGTTTAACTTTCGGAAGAAGATGCAACACATTCTTCCTCTCACAAATATAGTTCTGATTAATAAAAGTTGCATAGTCTCACTTTAAGCCTTGAACAAAAGCTCTTTTTCCCCTCTCACTAACCATTCGATGCTACTTCAAATTCAAAATGCAGACATATTTCAGGTTGTGCTGAAGCCTTTCTGCAAATCATCATTACAGAGCTTACTTTGAAGAGATCTCACATTTTCCACATTTGTGGCTTAGTTTGGAAATGGTAATTTAAAAAAACAAACAACCCATAGTATAAAACATAAAACACAATGTTAGTGGTCTTCAAGATTCAAACAACCTCAAAAGCTGAAAAGACAAATATCTGCACAAGCCTCAAATAAACCTGATGGCATTATGATTGTGACGTCTCTCCAGTTCTCTTTCAGCAATGGACAAATTAAGATGTTCCGTGTGACAACCAGTTTGACCATCAATTAAAAAGTGTCTATATCTCTTTAAATCCTTGAAAATTTAAACTTTAGCATAAATAGGATACTGACCGTTTGTTTTTGGGCATGAACTCTGTGATATGACGCAAAAGGCAGACACGTCTGTCTGTGACTGGAGTGTGTGCACAGTCTCATACACACTGTATGCAAATATACAAAGAGTTCTCCTCCGGGTTGTTTCAATTTGGTTGCTTTGTACAGTCTCATAGTTGCAGAGGAAGAACTGATGAATGTAGCAGAGTCAACAGGAGAGAAGAGACGTGGACAGAAACGATGGAGAGGTGGGGTTAGGGGGGGGCGGGGAGGGGTAGTAGGAGGACGGAGCCTGGGGCAACTGTCCTGACGAGGCAGGTGATGGTGGTGGTGGAGGAAGAGTCACTGGCCTAGATGACATCACATCCCGTCTCTCTGCTTTTCACTGATCCACACCAGGTTAGTGGGCGACTGAACCAAACCTGCTTTCAGAACCTTCACACGCTCATTGTCATGTTTGGAGAATACTGCAGAGATAAGATGGGGAGAAATAAGTATGTTAGCGTGTATGAACACAATTTTATGGTTAACTTAAAGGGACTGTTAGTAACTTTTTACACGTATAAATCTACCGGGTCGGTTTCCCATGCGCGCTCGCGTGTGGCTACGCTTTTCAGACCGCTCCTCTGCTTGTCTTCACTCACACACCACGTGTGTTCTCGCTCCACCTCACGTTCATGCGCGCACACTACACACTGCAGAAGAGTTAGTTTAGCTCTGAGAATATCTAGTGAATGTACAGTGGACGTTTGTGCAGAAATAACTGCTGCAGCTCCTCCAGACCGACAGAGGTTTTCCGTGTCTTGTGAAGTGACGGGGCTCCGCAGAGAGAAACGTTATCGTCTCCGACCGTGGCCAGAGGGAGACACCGGCACCCGGTTGGAGACGATAACGTTTCTCTTTCTGCTTCAGCCTCGGAACTTCATCCCCGGAGGATGAAGCAGGAAAAGCCAACACTAGGATTAGCAGTGATTCATGGAGAGACCTTTGTCTGGTCAGCTAACATTACTGACAAGCAGCTGAAATATAGAGTGATATTGTGGTTTTAGCTGACGTGTGTCGCCTCACTGTTTTGAGCGATGCTCGTTCATGTCTGTTTAGAGCGAGCAAGCGCGAGCCCGACGCTGACTTTCGTTGACTTAACGGCCACAGGTGTCGCTGTTAACAAGCATTTCTGATTCTTACAAACAGTCCCTTTAACAGTATGGAGTTTTGAGCACCAGCTATCTAAGATTCCTCTAACCTTCCCCACGTCACGGCGGTGCTCCACCTTATTTCCTCGTGTCTCTTATGTCTCCTTCTCCCTCGTGTTCCTCACTCCTCTAATCTTCTATGTCCCCGGCTTGTCTCTCTGTGTGTGTCTCTTCCTGTCCTGCAGTCAACCTGGGCCAAATCTACCTGCTCACCTGCTGCCAATCAGCTCGTCTCCTCTCCTGGCTCCCTGCACACACCTGTCATCAATCCACTCGTCAACTCCTCAGTATTTCAACTCTGGCTTTCCCTCCTGTCCTCGCCAGATCATTATCTCAACTACTGTCATAGCTACGCTCCAGGCCAAGCTAGTAAGTTAACTTCCTTCTATTCCTGTAAACCTGTGCTAATTTGTGTCTGTATCCTATGCTCCCGGATCCTGCTTGCTCCCGTCTGCTACCCTGGTTCAGCCTCAGCCTATCCCATATCACTCACCCTCGTCCGGCCTGGTTTCTCAACAAACCTTCTTAAAAACCTCACAAATATCTTGTCAGTGTTCTTCGTTTGGATCCGCCTGTACCACACCGTGACACCCCATACAGTAGATGACAATTGACTTACACTTTCATTCTGAAAAGGGTTAAGGAAGTTTCCTCCCATCTCTCCATCCTCCCTGGGGGTCCCGGGCTGGTTACTCATACTTAGGTTACCAGGAGAGTTCTTCAAAGAAAATGATGTAAAACACAGCTTATTGGTAGTTGTATGTATGCTGCAGAAATCAGACAAGCATGCGCAATTGCAAACTGGAGTTTCAAAAGTAGATACATATCTTCTCTTACCTTGGGGAGACTGTCCATATCACCTGACCCTGAGAGAGGGAATGCAAGTATGAAGACCGATCACCACTATCAAATGAATGCTCGTTTTGCTTAAATTACTCGACAAATTAGGGACAAATATAACCGGAGGTTTAGTGTCAATGTAGCACATAATGTACAAGCTACTCGTTCCTGTACCTAATGATCCATTCATGTGATGGGGCTCCATTCCAGCCATTCCCCCTAATGGACCGTCGCCACCCGCACCCATAGGGAACTGAGGAGAACATACACACAGGAGACAATGATATACCGGTAACATAACTAATACATGCAGTACACTCAGACACAGTGATATGCACAGAGAGAGAGAAGTATCTCACATTTGGTCGGCTTCCACCTGGAGGAACTGTGTTTATCATAGTGTACATGTTGTCGCCAGAGTTGGTTGAATCTGACATGATAAACGGAGAAACAATAAGAGGATAAAAGAGCATAAACATATGTATAAACACACACACACACACACACACACACACACACACACACACACACACACACACACACACACACACACACACACACACACACACACACACACA
>CAKAOI010000227.1:31559-58131 GCA_916701655.1 Sebastiscus albofasciatus
GAATTTGTGTGCAAACTTTTTTCTCAGGTGGTAAAGAATCACCAAGATATACAGTATACATACACCAACGAAAACATGCAAAGAAAGAAAGAAGAAACGTGCGATACATGCAACATATGGTAATATCAAAAGGACTTTGCATGAGTTTGAGGTCCAAGCACAGGTTCAGATGTGCAAGGACTAAAACAAAGAGTAGGAAGACCTCAGTCATAACAGTGCTACACACATTGTGTGCAAAGTGTACAATTTCTCCCGACCTCATTGCTTTTATCTTATCAAGCATTCTTTGCTTCACAGGACTGTGAAATGAGTGTTGAAATGAGAGTTGACGTATTGTGGACAAAACAAAGAAAACATGTACAGTAGATTGTAGATTAAAAACATATGTAAAGTGACCAAAACATGCTGTGCTGTAGAAACTACAAAAAACGGTTGACGGAACTGTGCAGACATTGAAATGTAGTGCAATTACACACTACAGCTCGCTACTTTACAACCTAATCAGAGTTTCTTAATCCCATCAGACTAAAGGGCTCAGTAATACTTAATGAGATAACTCTTTCATCCCTATATGTTTACTGATTGTGTTCCTCGCTAATGTCTGCGCGTAATGCATGCACAGTGTGTGTGTGTGTGTGTGTGTGTGTGTGTGTGTGAGTGTGTGAGAGAGAGAGAGAGAGAGAAGGTGGGGAGTCATTTTCATTCAATACTTCAGAGACCGAGAGACACTCAGAGATGCGTGAGTGGAATCTCAAAAGGCTGTCTGTGTCTATCTTTTCTCTCTTTCTCTCTCTCCCTCTGTCTCAACCTGCGTCGGCCGTTGTCTGCTTTCTCCACCTCTCTGTCTCTCACAGGCACACTTTGCTTCTTGCTCAAATCAGCTCGGTCTCATTTCTTTTTTTTTTTGTATTGTACCACCCCCATAACAATGTGTTTCTATCACACATCTGGAGGTAGACTTCAAGGATATGGCTGGTGATATTCTATATTTTTCTTGTCAACAAATCCCACTGTTGCCTCTTTCCTGCACTGTGACCACGAAAAACTATTAGAAGCACACAAATGAGCCACACTGTTGCACTGGGTGACATGTTCCTACATTAAGGGGCACTGCGGTTCATTTTGAATCAATTCTACATACATACTGTACGAGTATATATATTTTAAAGGCTTATATAATAATCCCCAACAAACGCACTATGCACTCCTGTTTGAGTAGTATTTGTGGAAAACAACAGTGCCCAGCTGTTTTAAAGGTGCTAAATGCGAAATTATGTGCATTTCTACTGCCTCTGCACTGCTCTCAACATGGTGGTGGCTGAGCCGGCGGCTCGTAGCTAACGTTGCTAACAGTGAAACCATTGGTAACAGTGCTGACAGAGCTTACATGGTTAACCTAAGGGGGAAGCGGAGGATGGTTACTACGCTTCCAAGATGGCGGCGGCTGTCAGGACAGCGTTTATCAGCTGTAAGCGTCGTATGAGAGCAGTGCACAACGGCAGCCGTGAGCTAGCCAGTGGGGCACACAGTGAAAAGCATGCGCGACTGGCCCGGCGATGTAAAGAAAGCACGGATAAGCTGGGGACACTCACAGAGGGAGAGCGACTTCATTCTCTGCTCAGGTAGACATTACTCCTCTATATATCTTTACATAGCAGATAGTCGTTTGCTGCTGCATTAACGCTCGGGACATCATATAGAGCACCTTTAAAGAAATTACTTAGCCTCTTTAAAAAAATATGAAATTATATAATTGTGACAGATGGATTTATACCTTCAGTAGGAATGAGTGGGCTTTGGGTTGAGAACCACAGACAGGAGAAGTCTAAAAGTACTGGGACACAGACTTATTGGTTTTGGTTATTAAATGGGATTTGCTAAGAAAAATATATAGTAGAGTAACACCAGCCTTATCCTTTACACTACTTCTATGTTAAAGTATTTAATAGAGTGGCAACAAAAGATTATTTTCATTGTCGATGATTTATGTTTTTCTCTATTAATCGATTGTTTGCTCTATAAAATGTCAAAAAATCCCTACAGCGGTGGGGTGTGAAAGGGTTACCACTGAGTCTCAAGGCCACACGCAGTACAACAGGATCTACAAATGACACACCACACAGGAAGGAACTCCGTCCCTCCTCCCTCTCTCCCTCTTTCCCACTCCCTCCATCCTCTCAAATGCCATTAGTCCACTTCCTGAATAAGGGAGGGGGGGGGATGGAAAGAAGAGATGCTACCAGTTTGCATGACACACACACACGCACACACACACACACAGTCACAAGCAAAAACACATTCACATACTCATATTAAAGTGTGAGAGCGGAAATACAATAAGAAAATTGATTTGTGCATTAGTGTATATGGACAGAAAATAACTTTGTAGTCTGTCAAAAGCCTAACTAAAGTATATCTATAACTGACGGTTTTAACTAAGAAAAAAAAAGACACCAGGCAGCACAGAAGTAAGAGAGACAGAGAGATAGAAGAAGAAGTGTGTTTATAGAGATGAGAACGGGTGTGCTCTGCTTTTAACCATGTATTATTCACAGTCTCCCGTGGCGACCAGAGACGGATCAACACGCTCCACTGTCCAATCCTGAGCCAAACTCACTTTTCAATTTCAAGGCAGATAGGCTTAAAATCACCCTCTGGCATTCAAAGCATGCCTTTCTTAACCAAAACATGCCATATGTTACACCAGAGTAACACAGCGGCAAGTGGAGAAAGTGTTCTGTCTGTGCACTTCATCCCAGATCTCGGCTGTTTAGAAACAATATCTGGCTGTGTGCAAGCTGCCAAGGAAAAAAGAAATATCATGCGAGTATGTCCATGCGTTTGTCTGTTAGCTGCACGTTAACGTGGGACAAACCCAGGTTGCTTTGGCTGATATGCCAATTTCCTACAACCTGGGTCTTGTTTTTGATATAGCTTATTCCTCTTTACCACAGACCTCTAGACACAACATGGGTATTGTAGTTTATTTGGAGGCAGTCCTGTATACACTTCACTACTGCCGTAAATACTCACTAGAGCGTTAAATGTGTTTATATCCGTGGCTGAAGCTTGACCCCAACAAATGCACTATTTTATGGGTTCCGTCAAAAGCCAAAAGAGGGTTGTTTGACCACTCAGACTCAAACGTCATCATCCAAAATGGCATCTGATAAACATTTGTCTCCCAGTACAAAGCACTTTATGATAAAGAAATAAAAGAATTTGAAGATACATTGTGGCAGGTGATCGCAGAACAGCTTGGAATCAGGCATGGTTGCAAAACAAAGGATGCACGAAAGATTAGACAGAGGTGATTGTGCTCTAGGCAGCTAAACGATAGCTTCTTGCTAATGTCATTCATTCACTATCCCCGTTTTGTCTTGACGGATTAAAAATGACAGATTAAAAAAAAAAACGCAATAAGAAACATATAGAGAAACTGTCTTATCCTTTAATTGCTGAATTATGGGAACGTGGTGACATCAACAAAATGAGGTAAAATGGAGCAAGAAAGAAGCTGTTAGACGATCCCACATCTCAGAAATAACTATGGTGTCATTAGAACCTATACAGAATGATGGCCAAAACAACAAAAATAAGAAACAAAGTTTCAATAAAGTTGCAGCAAGGGTTGCAATAAACCCGGATTTTCCTTTAACAAGAAACATGTCAACCTATTTCAACCTGCACAGCATCCTCGGCTCTCAATGTTGCACCCTCTCCATCCTTTTACATCTTTTCAATCGTTATCACTTTCAGCAGCACATCATCCAGCACAACAGAATTCCCACCAGGCACTCTCTAGTGTAACATTACAGGTGATTACCAGGTAAAACGGGAGCACAACACTAATCTACTCAGTCTCACTGGGTGATTACAGGTGGGGTGATTATCAGCTGCTCAGGGGGTGACGGTGAAACGGGGGGCCACTGGCTGTGTTTCCTTTATCACTAATGTCACTATTGACCCTTGTAAACATCTCTGAGGCTGCGAGGAGCTGTATAATATGTGAGGTGGAGCTGCGGGCTGATACGCTGTCAGATACACATACAGAGCTGAAAATGATAGTCACTGGGGAGCCACACTTCTCCCACCACTATCTCACTTGGTTCAACGACATGGGGGAGATAAGAGAGATGGACTGAACACAGACGAGAGGAAAGGGTAGAGACACACAGAGGGAGATTTAAAAGCCACGGCTTGAGATGAAGAGGAGACTACATGGTGTTTTCTATCTGGCAGATCGATGCAAAGACAGAATATCGATACACCAGAAATCCACAGATTGTGCGGTCCTTAACACTGGATCGATCCAATTCTTTTAAAATATATCAGAGTACAGTTTCAGAGATTGAAAAGTGGATTGGAATTAGAAAATTGGCAGAATTGTTGATACAAAGACTCATCAATCCAAGCCACAGGAAGAACTAGTGAGACGTCACTCCCTGTGTCTTACCTTGCAGTCCTTATAGTGCTAGAGAGGCAGACACAAGAGACAGCACGAGATAAGAATATGGGTGTCTACAACAGCAAAAAAAAACACGGGGTTAGTTGGGGTCAAAGAGATAATGTGCTGGTCTGATCGTGTCAGCATTCTTGCTTTGCCCTCCTGCTCTCCCTCCGTAGTCCCGCAGCAACTCCTACAGCTCAATCTCTGGATCGCTCACGATAATCCCTTTCACACACACGACCTGGAAGGTTGATGCTGTGTAAACTTTTGCAGCATTTCTATAACTTTCCTCCCAGATGGGTCAGGGAAGACTGGATGTTAAACAACACAATGTTCAATGTGTAAAAAAAATGTGCTGACTTTGACAGATATTTCCTCCCAGTCTCTCTTTTTTTCTTTTTTTGAATTTTAGAAAATATCAACTTTGAATTTCACAGAAATATTCTTGAAGCGTGCTGGGTGAAGCTGCATGTGTGAAAGCTCAGATATATCACCTTTCCTCCCAGACACCCAAGATATGCTCCTGACTAAGCCCCTTACTTTCATAATCAATAATAATAACTGCAGTCAAACTAGAAACTACTCTTCCGTAGCCCACAGCTCTGTTAGAGCTTGTTCTCCTTCTCACACCTTCTTGTCTTCCCCTGCCCCCAGTTAACCTCTACCCTCCACTCGGCGCCATGCCCTCCTCTCTGCCCCTGCCTGCTGCAGAGCGGCAAGGCGTGCATATGTCAACATCACATTTACACTCCACCTCGTTCGTGTCCAAACACGCATGTGACATGACTCAGCGAAACACGCCGGTGGAAAGCACGCTCCTCCGAGACCGGAGGGCTGCGCGGAATAGGCCAGCGAAAGAGGAAGGAAGATGATAAGAGACGTAAAGAGGAATGCAGACGGACGGAGAAAAGGGGCAGAGATAGAGGCAGAGGGGATGAAGAAGAGAGAAAAAACTGCTGATGTGAAGGAGAGAGGATGAAGGGGGGAGGGGGGGATTGGAAGAAAGGGCAAGTACTTGTAGAGCAATGCAGAGAAGTAGCATATACGTATAGTTCAACACTGAAATTTCCCTTGTTTTTGTTGGAGATCGTGACAACCATTTCCATCTCAACCTATGGAAATCCCCGCTCTTTTCCTCCCTTCACTCCCTCTACACTCGGCTCACTCTTCATTGCCATGGCAATGATGTTACAGTGAGTCACCTCCACATCTCCCTCCTCCTCAACACCGCCAAGAAGAAACATGGGAGCATGTGTGAGAGAGAGACAGAGAGACACAGACAGAGATAGAGACAGAGAGAGAGGGAGAGAGAGACAGAGGAGGAGAAAGGGCTCTGTTTCCCTGGAAACAGACTGGGGGTCTCCCCAACCCCCATTGGTTCTCAACTGGTTGCTTGTTACCCACAATGCTTGGAGCCAACACAGTTTCTGTTTCTAATTTGTCTCCGTCCTCTCTGTCTCTTCATATGCATGCTCACACAAATATATGGGTTCCGTTCAGAAATTAAGAGTTTGCATTTCGTGCCGCTGAATCAAGCCATTCATTCTCCGGTTTGTTTTTTATGCTAATCCATAATCAGATTAGAAAAACATCAGTCCCCTGCAGGATCTCACCTTGTTTTGTTTTGTAATTATTGCAGTCGGGAATGACTGAATTTGCAGCTGATTTTGTGAACAGATGTGACACTGTTCGCAGCACAGCAACACAGTTTATTTCTTGATAAATTACAGTAAATGTAAAAAATTCCAAGCCCACAGGAAAAACTGAAATAGTTTAAGGAAGTAACTAATAATCAGTTTATAATTTGTTCCAGTAAGAGGTGAAATTATCTTCAAACGGTTTGATGCATCTGGTGGTAATTGTAACAATATGCAACAAAAAGGCTTGGGAAAAACAAGGTGCTTCAGCTTAGAAAAGTTTTGCTGAGATATGAATTGGTGGAAGAAGACGACTTCAGGGGCAAGAAAGTCCCACAGTCAATAACGTAGCTGCAAGGAAGTTGGAAGTTGGATTGTTGAGGTGGAATATTGATTTTATTAGATCTAGGCTCCTGATAGTGGCTCTGAACATGATTATTTTATGCGGGAAAGAGCAGTGATTTGAAACATTTTTACGCATTCTTTTAATTTCACCATTTCTTGTAGAAAAGTTGATTAGATGCGTTATTAGATTATTCGATAATGATAACATAACCTTGTGTCCAAAGTGGACATTTCGGTCTGTTGGTGGCACGACAACAAAAAAAGCACCTGAGGTGTCCAAAAATGAAGAGGCTTTATCCTCTAGAGTAGGGAGCATGAATGTGCTCAGTGAATTTCATGGCCATCATCGGAACATTATGTTTTGATATTTCCTGGGTACAAGCTGGTATTTTATTCAGAAAATGTTGACTCACATTGCCATCCTTGCAGTGCTACAGAGAATTTAAACATCAATAATTAATAATTTAACATTACAGCATTTTCGATTGCAACTTTCTGGGAAGTGCTGTGTGTTACTGGGTTACTAAGGTTGCAGAACATTGGTGCTTAGAGAAAAGTGAATCAGGGGTAAATACTCATTTAATGAGTAGAAACAAAGACCACAGAAAACATGCCCATGATCAAATGTGTTTACAGTAGTATGAGTGTTCCTTCTGTTTAATGTAACAGCACACATTCATACTGTACAGTGCATGTTTCTCATTGCAGACAGGAGCTGTTTTCAGTTAAGCCCAAGGGTGGCTGTACCTCCCTGTCCTTCAGCCACACACAGACAGCGCAGTCTGCAGTATTTATGCACTCGTTTTTTCCAGAGTGCATCAAGATGTAGATGAATTAAACAGTCCTGTGCGTCGCTACATATTTACAAATGTGTGTATCCTTCAGCTGTACAATCAAGACAGAATATGTGTGCTGCTGTTAAATTGAGCGGTGTGAATACATTTACATGCATGAGTGAGAGAGTATGAATGTAAGATCTGGCAGCGTGAGACGGAGCATTTTTATCAAAGGGGGTTGCTGTTGGCGCTGCCTCTTGATCTCTTCTTCCCCTCTAACTGCCGTGTGCCTGCTATCTCCCACAGCGATGCCACACAATGATACCAGGCTCTCCTCGCTTTGAATACTCGCCTGTAACACTGCTGCCTACAGTCGGCGGGGTGCAGTGACTTTTATTGCAGTTTTACAAATTCTGGCAAAGTAGCAAAAAAACTTTCTCAACCTGGTTTCCTCTATATGTTATCCAGAGCCATAATATAGCATCAAATAACTATTTGCTGTAAAGATAGAGTACTAATGTCTACCTGAGCAGAGAATGAAGTTGCTATCCCTCTGTGTGTGTTGTAATCTGAGCTTCTCCTCACGTTCTTTACATCACCGGGCCAGCCACGCATGCTTTTAGTGCATGTTCGTGCATGTGAGCGTGCCCCACTGGCTTCCTCGAGGCCGCCGTTCTGCACTGCGCTCATGCAGCAGTTACGGCTAATAACGCCGCCCCAACAGACGGCTTCATTGCGGAAGCGTAGCACCCACCCTCCTGTTCTCCCCAGGTTAACACTGTTTGCCATTGTTTTCACTGTTAGCACCATTAGCTGTGAGCTGCCATGAGAGAAGAGTCATGTGGAGGCAATAGAAATATTCCCGATCTTGCATTTAGCACCTTTAAATATAAAAATTGAATAATAATAAAAAAAAAATCACACAGGTATCTTTGTGCTAAAAATGAGCATTAAAAACTTGATTTCATTGGACTTGTTTCCTGTTGCCTGATCCCATATGGCATATTTTAATTTGTTAGGGAAAATATTGTACATTTGAAGACTCAAAATAAGGGAAAATAATTTCAACAGTGCATTTTTTTGTATTACACTGTGTGTCAGCACATTTCTCAGAATTCTGTGGGATTTTTTATGGGTAGAAATATTCGCCAGCTAGTCAGTCTGTCTCTGCTTCCCAGTTTTTCAAATTTAATGGCTATCTCCGCCTGTCACCCTGAGGCTGCATGCCCGGCTGATTCTGCACATGTGGCCTGGTTCCCTAATATTTGTATATATATGTAATATATGTCTTCTGGTGGAATGAATTTCATCGATACTCTGTACTACTTTTTGGGGGGTTTTCCTGTGAGAATCCATCACACATTTACATTATTGAGACATGCCTGTAAAGCTAAAAGCCCAAACAGTGTGATGATGATAATTGTCTGTATCCAGGCCATTGCAAAAGACTTTCACAACCACCTGCAAATTTCAGTTTACATGTTACAACAGCATATTTCCATTCACAATAATCACTTTTTATAGACATGATTCATCCGGGAGAACTCATTCTTCAACGAATGACTTGCTTCAGTTAATAAGCACATTCTTATCTGGAGGCTGCACAGTACAACCAGTACAAGTGTTGGACGCTGATAATCTCCTAAAATCAGGAGTGAGATCATTTCTGAGTGGAGTTTCTTTTCATTAGTTCACCCAAACTCCCCAAATTGTTCGAAGTCATCAGCCCTTCTACCACCAGTCTGCTTCTCTAACCTGGACACCGTCTCCTCCAGAGCTTGCAAAAATAATCCAGTGAGGCAAATTTGAACACATTAACTGTATAATTATTCCGCAAACTCAAAAGTGCCACACGCAAATACACAATCACGCACCAGTGCACTTAACACAATTTATATAGAGACGTTTGTATTTCAATTAAATGGACCATTATTCAGTACAGCAAACATTCTAAAGGGTCTAAATGTCATAATGTCGGAGAAGAAATGCCGCTAATATGCTCAATATTGTTTCCACAGGTCTTACAAGCAATTTCACGCTGGCTAGAGTCTCTCTTGTTCTGCTTTAATTTGCCCACATTTTGATAAAGATCACAGAAATTAGTTGGGGAAAAAAGTTTGGTGACAACTCAAAACAAAAAATTACTATCACACATCACTATCAGAGAGCAGAAGACCAAAGCCTGAAATGACCTGCATGGATTGATGTGTTATTCCTCAAAGACAGAAAAGCAACAGCAGCTGACTATTGTCTCTAATAAGGCAATTTCCGGGCCAAGCATACGAATTTAAAAATAACTTGTTTTTATGACTTCATGGCCACTCGCAAATGGAAACCGCTCATTTAGTATGAAGAACACAATTTACAAAGCACTTAACAGAACTGTAAACGGCCTCTCTGATGCCTGAAAAGCCTTGTCTGAGGATGGAAATCAATAACATTCATGCATCTCTCTTCACTTTGTTCATCTGTCTTTTATTTCTTTCCCTTTTAACATTAGATTACTGGATTAATGTCCTAGAAGACCATCCTCACACACTCAAATCTGCTGATATGATCGACATATACTGTACAGTACGCAAACGCATGCACATGTAAACAGACGGAGCCGAAAAACACTGTTAGGACAGTTTCTTTAAATCAGATTTACTCAAAGCCGATTGTATCTACAGTAGGTACTTCAAACTGGGATAATCGTGCAAATCAAGTCAAAAAGCCTTGTCACAATCCCATCAATTATCAAAGGGAAGGGACCCAAAGATGATGTGAATGAGCTCCTACATCCCCCCCAGCATTAATTAGGACTTCAATCCGTAATTAGCTATCTGAAAATAATTACCATCAAAATGTCTGATTAAAATCTCCATCAGTCTCAAAGTCAGGACACTGAAAGAGAGAGACACCAGCATCAAATTATAAGGCGTGCTACTTTTTCCAACGACGACCGCCGCGGTTGTTCCCTCATTTTGTTTTAATTGAGCGGCAGATATGTGGGTAGTACCTCTGATTGGATCGGAGAAGCAGCGCAGCATTTGGAACAGTTGATTGAAAGTGACCTTGGTCTAATTACAATTGGTCTAATTATGATTCTCTGATTACATCCCTGCAGGAAATGTAAGAATAAGATGTTGCTGGTGGCCTCTGCTAATGACGTTAAGATAGACTCTGAATGATTCCTGAATTGAATTGATTCTGATCTGATAAGTAACAATGAGATACTGTTTCTGTCATTTTGAGCGCAACAATGAGATTGAGGCTGTGTCCAAAATCATTCACTACTCCTTACTCACTATCCAGTGAGTTCTATGTAGAGGACTGTATAATGAACTCATCGGCAAAATGAAAACACTTTCAGACACTGCTCAGGTCATTTTATCGGCGCCGTTAATTTCGTCATTGCTGTCGCACAATTAAAACCTGTCGGATCAACGTCAACCATTCATAATAAATACTGACATGTATTTGTGTGTGTGATAAACACATATGTAAGCTGTTTTGTTGAGTTGTCTCTCAGCGAAATGCTCTGAGTGACTTTAATTTCCCCTTGGTAAGCAGTGATGCAGTGTATGTCTATGTCTGGGGCTTTTATTGTGAAAGGTAAGAATTAACGTCCGTTGTGAATGTGGGGGCAATAAGCGTATTATTTTTGCCAAATTAATAAATACAAAGTACTTTGTGGCTGTTTGTGTTGTGATGCGCTGCTCTGCTCACATTAAATATATTATTTTCACGCCACAACTCAAGGATTTGTCTCAATCGTGCTGCTCTGTCGCCTCTCATCCGTCTTCTTTCTTCAGCTCAAAGCACGATGGTATATAGTTCTTGGTTAGTGACCATTGTTGTCTTTTCACGATGCATTGTGGGATACTTTGAGGCCACTATATAGGGTATAATAATTCTCACAATGCATTCGGACAGCACTACAAATTGGCAAAATCACTATATAGTGAGTGATTTCGGACATAGCCAGTATTACTGCAAATGTATTTTGTTTTTTTGGTGTTGAGAAGAGATGAATTAATTGATTTAAAAAAAGAAGCGTCTGTGTTTTTGACTCATTCTCCATCCATTTCAATGCTCCCCTGTTTCTCTCCTCTCCTGTCTGTCTCCCAGGGCTGAGGTCGCGCTGCCCTCCAGCTCCCTTCCTCGTAGCCAGGATGACATCATCGCATAGCTGCCTCGTCCTTGGAGTGCCTATTCATCACCCTGATCATCATCGCCGGCATCAGCAGCATCACCTGCGTATGTGCACACATTTACACAAGCACATACACCTACTGCGAGAAGATAAAAGAGAAGAGAGAGCCCCCACCGGTTCTGCGGGATTGCAAGCCTGAAGGAAAGAGGGAGAGAGGAGAGGAGAGGAGGGACGATCCTGCTGGGGTAGGCAGAAACCCCTGACCTGTGCACTTCCAACAATACGTCTCAATAAACCACACTACAGACAAATCTGATGAGTCAGACTTCAGGCTACAGAGGGAAAACAACAACATAAAAAGCAGGAGAGAGAAGATCCCTCCACACCTCCCCGTCCTCCTCCACCTCACAACTTCCTGTGAGGAGAGCCGCACTTCCTCCTTCTTAGTCACCAGCTAAACTAAAGCACTGTATTCCGGTTACTGGACGGTACATGACTGAATAAACCAATGTGTGGGAATTACAGCAGTGAAGTGGGGCCACACTGAGAAAACACAGCAATAAACAATGTTTCCACCACACGGGCCACTGTCTGCCTGCCCAGTCTGCTCTGCAGCATAATGTGCTCGCAATACTTTAACCAGATATCTGTGTGTAGCATTTTAGAGCCGCTGTGCTCTGGTAGAATATAACTAACAAGTACTACGAACCTTAAGCAGTGTGTTCTCTACAGATCTTTATCGCACACTTTGAACGTCACAACAAGCATTCAATTAAACACCACTTCAGATGAAAGATTTACAACGAGATAAAAAACATTTTACGAGGTTGTGTAGACAAATTGCAGCCATATGAGATCCAAACAGCATTAAGGATGTTGTTCTGGGATTAGATGTGAGAAAATGATGAAGGTTGGTGAATCCCCGCTCTCAACCTCATGGGCTAAAAGGCCCAAAAATGTGGACTGCTCTCAGTTTTTTGCCATTATTATTGTTATTAAAAAACCACTGATTGACATTGCCATCATCCATATTGCTCCTTGCATGTTCTACAGTAGGAAGCTGTAATATTTCAAATGTGCAAGGTAAAAAAAACAAAAAAAACCACCAGGAAGTAGGAAATGGAGACACTGAAGTAAAGTGTGAAACTGGAGTAAAGTGTTATCTGCATTGCGCTGATGAAAATTGGTCATTTTAGCATTTTTACACATCTCTTCATCAATATCAAGACCCAAAGTGTTCAATATTAAATAAATAAAATGTATCCTGCTCATTTTCACAATGACTTCTACTGTAGGTAATCTTTATTTAATTTCAACAACAGCTTTTATTTCACAATGTCAGCCAGTTACGTATGTAACTTCGCTCATTCAGACCAAATCAAAAGCCAAACTCAAAAATGACAAGTAAAACCTTTATAATAATGGGTTGAGTTGAGTCTTTCAAATTTCTTAATATTTATCACTTTGGGTTTCAATATAATAAGCATCTCCCAGCATTGATTCCTGCGTTGATCGGAGAGGGCCATTGAGCCAGAAGGGAGCAATGAAAGCTACGGTGCAGACTCACGTAGTCATGGAAGGCCTTGGCCTCGCTGGAGTGTTCACACGTGTCTCTTCTCTCTGGAGCCGCACAGTACAGGTCCCAGAAAACACTGCAACACACCGACATGAGCATGACGACAAAACAGAAACATTAAAGCTTGACACATAAAAATAATAGTCCATTTTAGAGGCAGGGTAATCCAGCGTCGAGGCAATAAGTGCGATTCTATTATCATCACTGGAATAGACAACTTTAGGCGGGTGCGTTACGATTTGCAAACAGCAACCTGAGGAAGAGCTTTTGGGGACAATTAATGAGATGAAGATGAATTAAAACGGGAATAGAAGGAGGGAGAATGATCATTTTAATTAATATTGTCAAAGAAAAACAGCATGAAGAGGAATGTAACTTGAATCATTAGACATAAAAACACTCACCACCACCAGGAGTGGAGGAACCCCGGAGGTTCTCCTAATGTGATGTTCTTCTCCCATCGGATCTAGACAGACAGAGAGAGAGATGCTTCAGAAACATATTAAGTACAAAAACATGCCCGACATCTGAATTACCTGCTTTACAAGGTTGGAGAGGGTGCAAGGGAATTCTTATAACACACGCCATTATGTAATTATATTATGATTCTCATGCCATGGAATCATAAGTGGATAAGTGAGTCTATCTGTGCCTGAAAGCCTGTATATTCACAAGTACGTGAAAGAGTGTGTGTACAAGTGTGTGTTTACTGAGTCAGGGGATGAGCAGAGACTGAGGTCAGAGACATGTACCAGCCTGAGGAAACCAAGCAAACCTTTGTATAACCCACACACCCTTCAGCCTGCTCCTCTATCACATTATCTGTCCTTCTGCTTCCAGGATTTCATCCACTCTGTGCTTCTTTCAGGCCTTCCTTGTATTCCTTCTTTCCTGATTTTCCTACATTCCCTCATTCCTTCCTTCTTTTCTTCCTGATGTGTGAACCAAGTCACGTCTGAAGATAAAAGAGTTTATATTTATTCTGAAGAGCCACACTCGATAGTGGAGCAAAAGCCGGCTGGGCATAATGGTGCATACTTAAGGCCAATCTTTCCTTAAAGGTCCCATAATGTAAAAAGTGAAATTTTCAGGTCTTTACATTATAAAGCAGGTTTAAGTGCTTTATAAATACTGTTAGACTATCAAAATGTTCAATATACGGAGGAATACACACAGCCCGTATTCAGAAATTGTGCATTTGAAACAAGCCATTAGGAATTCTGTCCATTTGTGATGTCACAAATACACAATATTTAGACCATTACACGGTTTTAAACGTAAACATTCTAAAAGTGTCCCAGTTTATTTCTTGTTGCAGTGTATGTGAATGACATCGCCTGACAGGAAGTAAACATGCACCCAAACTGTTGCCTAGCGACGCAATTCCATTGCAATTCCATTAAAATGCACTAAAACGGAGCGTTTCAGACAGAGGGTAAATACAGGTATATTCAAGCAGACAGTATGAGAAAAATAATGTGTTTTTTGAACATTACAGCATGTAAACATGTTCTAGTAGAAACACAAAATACAAGTATGAACCTGAAAATGAGCATGTTATGGGACCTTTAAAGGCATTCATGGTGTTGCTCTTGTTTTTGTACATACAAAAGAGACAGAACTAATAGTGTGGAGTATATACAGTAAAAAAATAGAGACTTTCCCACCTGTTATACCTAAAGCAACGTTACTTCCTGCCACACAGTTTGTTTCTTTGTCCCTCCTTTTCAGCCAGATTCCCACTTCTATTCATTGCCATTTTCCTTCCCTCCCTCCCTCCTTCTATTACCTGAGTGCCACACCCATCTACACACCTGCTTCCACTTCCCTCATCTGCTCTGCAATTACCTGGCCTCCCACAGCTCCTCACCTGCATCTCATTGTCTCATCAGTCACTCACTGCATGCATATACCAGTTCACTTTCTTTGTTGGTTCATGATTGCTGAATGGAGTTGTCGTTTCATTTTACCTGTTAACCTGCCTGCTTTGCTTGGACTCCTGTCACCTGTTTGCAAATATTAATGACTGCTGGCTAGAAATGAGAAGCTACTTATCAGAGATGCACAGCAAATGAACAAACAAGTGTCTACTGTCATTAATACAGTTAAATAAGTAATGGGGAAATAAGGTTGTGCATGTAAACCATAGACTGTATAAATATAGACGGACGACAAGTCTTCATTTCCTCCCACTGTACAAAAGTGAAGCCAGTATCAAACAGCTAGTGAACCAATATCCCGGTGTTGTGTCGAGTACTGTTTCCCGTCGATACGTGTTTCCCCCCTACCTAACCCTGAGGGGGCGCTCTCATTTTGGTGTTATGGAAAGTAAAAGTTACATCTCCTCTCTCGTACAATTCCCGAGCCTCTGGCTCTGCGACTACTTAACTCAGAGTAGCTGTCAATCATAACGTCACACGCCCTTTTTATAGCATCAAATAACTAATTAAAACCACATTTATCAGTAAAATGAATACATACATCAGTGTGATAGGAACTACCTAAAATGACAGAAACTCTCTTTGGGAAAAAAACATATTTTGTACACTGTTATTTGTGTACTTTGACTTTTTATTTTGGCCCAAGTCCCATCTGTTAACATACAGGCACAGGACACAACCTCTTCTACATCCCTGGTCTGTGGTCTATTGTACATCAATTTTGAAGGTCCTTGACATGACAAAGTTTAAGATTGCTCTCAAAATTTGTGTGCTGGATTTTTTCTAACTTCCATTTATGTCCAGCGCTCATTTTATGCTCCTTTTGGAAGCGACCAGGCAAAAATGTTAAATAAACAAATAAATTAGGACGTAAGTAAATAGTTATAATATGCATATTTATAATATTTGTATTGTTCAACACAGGTCATTTCGGTAGAAACATTAAAATCATGACAATAGACCAGAAATAATTTTGTTTTACTAAAATATGGCACTTTTTAGGCGAACATTTTACTGGTGTCTGGTAGTCGCTTTCAGTCCAAAATGGCGGAGGTGTAGCGGTGCTGCTGGGCGCCGACATTGCAATGGAACAAACAATTGACTTTCACTTCTTAGCAATATACGTTCTTTGTTTTGGCTTCATTTTTGGGGAGCTGTAATGTCGTCCATCTCTATATACAGCCTGATGTAAAGGCACCGATTGTCTGAAATCAAGGACCCATTGCTTCAAACATTTTGCTACTATGAATTTTGTTCATGAGAACAGAAAGACTGACAGATGTTGCACCAGTAACTAACGGGGTGGGGCTTAGCAAATGGTCAACTCTAGCGCTGAGTTCCAATGAAAGGTGTGTGTGTGTGTGTGTGTGGGGTGGGGGGGGAGAAGACACAATCTAACAAGCACTTGAATCATTTTGACACCTTAACACCTCGGTCAAGGTTAGTGACTAACATGAGCGCTGACATCACCCACAGTAGGGATGATTTATGTTAGCAGACAATGTCAACTGATGTGCAGATACATACAAAGACACACAGAGTCTGAGCGGCAGCTGTGGGCAGCAGCCAGGCATCTCCTATCAGACTATGACGCTATTGTTTAGTCTGCCTCTCCTCTCTACAAACACACTTACATCACTTCTAAAGTGATCTCATGATTGTCTTTTTTAATTTCCTTCACTGAAATGTTTCATATGGGTAAAAGAATAACACTTTTGTACCACCTGCTCTACCAGCAGAACGAACAAACGCTAAAATAACAGGAACAACTGAATCACTTTAAATCAGACTGTCCTGACCTCAGCTGCAGATCAGACACACTGACTTTTAGAAAGAATGCTTTTCTTTGAAGTTATTTGGGGGGGCGGGAGGGGTCAGGAACTGTCTCTCGTTGTTTATCCCACATGCTTTCAGTCGAAGTTGGCAATTCTAGTAAAGACAAATTGAAACATTATAGGCAGCCAGTAGTTTCCATGTGCTCCATGACAAATAAGGATTTACTCCCTCATAATTGCTCAAATGGTGCAAAAGATGCAGAATGGGCATGACATCCCTCATTTCTCATATTTAATTGTCTGTAGCTCAGTCCAAACACGATTGCGAGTCAGTTCAGGTCAGGACACTTTTTAGCGTGTTCTTTTATTCCCCCCCTTTTCATCTGGAAAGCGTAGAGGAAAATAGCATCGACTGTGCCCGCATATCCTGTCTTCTTGCGGTCTGCACTCCCGGGAGGTTCGTTCATTTACCTTCACCATGCTGCAGTGACATGCCTTTAGCATGATTACTGGCAGATGTAGACTGTGTGCTCCCATTGCACTGAGAACTGAGATGCCATACATTTACAGTTTCCCTTTTTACTCAGATAAATAAACTTCAAACTCATTTTTATTTCATCCTTTTAATTCTTGCTGTTCTGTTTTTTTTCTCCTTCTGTTAAAGTTTAAGTGTATTTTTGTTGTTATTTTTTTGAGCTATCAATTCAGTTTGACAGTGTTGCGTGTTTTCTTGTTGCCCGTTCTTTCTGAGCTGTCCGTTTGGTATTCACGTTTAGGTATTAGGGTCGGATTCGTGACTCGTCTTTCTGGGCTGTCGTTTCCTGAGCCTGAGGATACACTGTAAACAGATGTGGATGATAAAAAGCGGATAACAGGCCTTTAAAGCCATGTTCTACTCCACCCCTCTACTTCAGCAAAGAGCTACATTATGGGGTAAGGTTTACCCTGCGTGCGTGTGTGTGTGTGTGTGTGTGTGTGTGTGTGCTCAGGCATGCACGCCCATGTGTATTGTATACAAGTGGTTGTGTTTATACTTGTTGCACTCTTAGCTAATGCGTTCCCACACTTGAATGCGACACCGCCTATCCCTTTCATCTGCCACATCTGCCGAAGAAAGAGCAAGTAATACGGCGGAGAGGAAAGGGTGTCAGAGAGACAAAGCGGTGTGTGCGTGTGTGTGTGTATGCACATGTGCTCGAAACACACACACACACACACACACACTAAGTCAGATTGATGAGAATTGGTGCCAGCTGATGATGTAACCTTTTCCATCCCCCATCTCTTTGTTCTCCTCTTCCTCTGGCCGATGTACAACCAGCCTCCAGCCTCCGTCTCCTACATTGTAATTTACCGTCATTTGCAGCGAAGCACCAGAATCAGCTGACCTCGTTTTCACCCTGTCACCTTTTTACCTCTGCAGAATTAAAGCCAGGACGAGCTCGCTTCACAGGAAGAGTAAGTAGTGGAGGGATAGATCAAGAGGAGAGCGGAGAGATCACAAGAGAGAAAGTGAAGGGAGTTAGAGAGGACGAGAACGAGACAGAAAAGAGATCGACTGAGACGGAGCTGCTGAGCGGATCAGCGAATGATGTCAGTCGAAGACGTCACCGCCGGGCCGAGCATCGTAACTCTCCCTGCTCTCCGGCTCCAGTCCCACTAAATGCAACACTAATGTTAAAAAGCCTGCTGCTGCTGCTGCTGCTAACCTGTTGGCTCAGCACTGTAAGGCCAGACTAATTCAATTAGCTGCTACACTTACTGGACACGCTGTATCAGGGTCAGACCACCTTTCAGAGTGGACACATAAAGTACATGAGCTGTACACACACAAATACATACAGTACATGAGCTGTACACACACAAATACATACAAGTAGACTCACCTCTGAGAGGAAGGTCTGTGCTGACTTCTGTGCTCCTACATGCAGCAGGTACTCGTACACATAGAGAGCTAACCTGCACAGAAAAAGAAAGAACACAGTGGGAGGAAATGGGTCAGTTTGTTCATCAAACAATAGATGTTAGTTGAGTAAAAAACAGGTTAAAAATACAAGAAAATGAAACATAATAAGGAGTGGAGGCACACAAATGTACAGTAACAGTGAGACAGTTAAGACCTTATCCCTAAGTTTCAGCTTTTATGAGTTTCAAGTTCCAACTTTGGAGCCAGAAAACAACTGCTTTGGGACCTAAGACAATTATACTTTCTTCTCCATATTTAAGATAAATCCATATTTAAGAGGGAGTTCCTCCCAGGATTGTCTAAAAATAAAGATGAAGGAGCCTACGCATGGATACGAATTGCCAAGCAGCTCCGAGATGCAACGTGCAGTGATGTGTGAGGGCGTCACAGTCCGTCGCAAATCTCATGAGAAACAGAAAGACTCACACCAGCTTAGGAGCACTAATCATCTCCCGGATGCCAAACAACAGTCAGGGCAACCTTTTAAGACATTTAAGAAATTCCCCCCGATGTTATGCTAAATCTAAAACCCACCTGTTTGAAGAACAAACAGCATGGTGATATAAGACTACACTTGGTGGGATGGCACTGTAAAACACCTCACCCTCGAGCCTCTGGCTCTCCACAGACTTCCTCCTCATGGCTTTGATCACAGTAAGAATTAATTACAGGCTTGATTTGTTAATCAATTCTCCTCCCAGTGTGTCTGTAGCAATGTAGAGAAGAGGGGGGGGGTGATGATCTACTAGGTCTATAAATACAAGATAAACATTGATCCACAGGAGATCAATAGCAGATCACACTGACTCCTAACAGCACCCTGTAGATTTAGCCAGGAGTCTGGTGGAACGACGTACAGCCACTGATGAGATGTTTGGAGGCAATGAGCAGGTACATTTGTGCTTAATGCTCACATTTCCCCTGAAATCAATATTAACCAAGTTAGGGGCAGGTCAGTGGGATTCGTAAGTGCTTTCATATTCCTGAGATCTACTGTATATGTATGCAGCCATATTAGAAAAAACATGCTCAGTCAGAAGTTGGTGTACTGAGGTAAAAGCTCAAGTGTGTTAACTGAGCGAATTGTTGGTAACATTTGGTCAACCCAGTCTCACATCAAAGTTGGTCCACACCGCAAAATCAAAACGGAATCAAATAAGAAATACTTCAAACTGATAGCCTCAACATTAACCCATTGTATTGTTGAGTTATCAAGGACACAGGTTTTTGTGTTGAGAAACGTGGTGACACGACGCAAATACAATGATTCAAACAACATGCAAGCTATATGAGGGTTAGCAGCATCCATAGCAACCATCCCAGCAACGATATGAAAACGTTGCATTCCAACGATTTTCGGGCGAGACCTGAAATAATCTTAATAACTAACAAACTAAAGATCACATACATTAACTGAACAAAGATTATGAAAATAAAATGCACATTTCTCGCTTGAAATGTTTTCAAAACGAATTTTAATGCCAAAACTATCTTAAAATATTGGATTTTACACTGACAATCATTGTTGTTCTGTTTTCATGGAAAGACACTTGGCAGTCACGTGACATGGACGCAGACCAATAGAAAAGAACAGGCCAAAACAATGTATGTATCTCACAAATTTGTTTTAATACGTTTTGCACTGTGGACCATACATATTACACACGATGTGAGACTGGGTTGGTCATTTAGGGCTTCAATTTAAGATTATTTTTATTACTGATTTATCTGCCAATCAATTAATAAATTTATCATTGTCTCTAAAATGTTGTAAAATTGTAAAAAAAATGTATGTGAAAATGCTAGTTTTGTCAGACCAGCAGTCCAAAATGCAAAGATTCACAGTTTACTATCATATATGACAAAGAAAAGGATCAAATTCTCACATTTGAGAAGTGGCAGTTAATACATGTTTGGCATTTATGCATGAAAAAAAGACTTAGATTATGAGTTGATTAAAATCAAAATAGTGTTTTTCTGTTAATTAACTAATTTCTCATAAATAACTTGACTTGTTGTCGTTTCAGCTTAAGATACACTATACAGAAAACTAAAGTTGGAGCGTGACACAGCACAAGCTTTGACCTGGAGCTTGGTGTGTCTGTGTGTGTACATGTGTATGATTGTGTATTGTCATGCGTGAAAGATGGTCACGGCGGGACATCAGCTGTCCTCGAACCTCCGCTGAAAGGTCTACCAGGCTGCTGTAGCCGCTCCGCGCTCCTCTTATATCCAGGTAAAAATAAACTCCCCAGACAGCCCTGTCTGCCTGTCTGAAGATGATGGACTGCACACCTTTCTGCTCTGCACACAGGTACTCTGTCTCCTCACCCCCCCCTCCCTCCCTCTCCTCCATTTCCATCTCTCTTCTTCATCACTTTCATCCATAGTCTCTTCCTCCTCTCTCTCTCTCTCTCTCTCTCTCTCTCTCTGCCTTTTCTGTCTTGAAGCCGCTGCTTTCTTCTTGCACTCTTTCTGGTAAGAGGCCATGTTTGTTTAATGATGAAAGGATGAAGGGAAGCAGCTCTTCCTCTCTATCCCTCCCTCTCTCCATCTCTTCCTCTCTCTCTCTCTTTCTCTCTCTCTCCATGCTCCCCCCGTGGCCCGGCTGTAATGTTTAACCAAAGAGATAGAGACAGAACGTTTCACAGGGACAAGGTTAACGGAACAGTGAGAGGCTTGACAAAACTCTTGACACCTCGACAACAGAACATGAATAAAAGATGCGGCCATTTCTTTTTTTTTTTTCAAGGCACTGTACAACTCTGAACATCTCGAGGTACAAACTCGCTCGGTCGCTCTGTTCTCCTGTCAACCTGTCTAGATCTGTCACTCTCCCCTGTGAACCCTCACATCAGCTACAGCGGCATAACTACAGAGCAATTTATTAGTACCGAAAGATCTCATGTATCCGCAATGAACGCATTCAACAGCGATGACGACGAGAAGCCTGATGGACTGCATGAATGAATTCATTGTGTCAGTGGGGATAAGTAAAGAAATGAGTGCTTGTCCTCAGCATGCATTGGCCTGTATCCAGTCAGCTGTCTAAAAAACACTGCGGCCTTGCTCAGTAGCTGAAAAGGTTTGACCTCTGATTGATTTCACAGGAGCGGTAAGATGTGACCTTTGGCCCCGATTTAGAGAAAGGGTCAAAGAAAGTGAGGAAACCCAGTAAAGGTGGAAGCATGAGGGCAGCCGTGGAGAGAAAGGTGATTCAATGAAAGACAGATAAACGTTACGGGGTATCAAAGGTAAGCAGGTTAATGCAAGTGTTGGAGAAAAGATGAAAGGGAGGGAAAAACGAAGGCGCTAATCCATTCACTGCTCCTGACCTTAAACACAATGCTTTAAATGCACTGACGCTTGCAATAATACATGCATAAATCAGACTTAAAACCACCCCCTCTTCCCCACTATCTCTTATTTATTTAACACACTCCAACAGAAGGCAGAGCTGGGCTGATAAGCAGACACAGCAAAGCAGCAGACGTTGTTAGCATTCAATATCTATTGAACTTTAACTCAAAACTACTAATTTCCTCAAAGACGAGTGATGGGCTTTGAAAATACAAAAAAAAAAAAAAAAAAACTCACCCTGCTCTCTCATTGTTCAGTTAACACTTGTTCAGCTGAACCTCCCGCTGATAAAAAAAAAAGAAGCACCCAGCTGTGTGGAACTCGACCGACTGACAGAGTCAAAATACCGAGCGGAGATAAGGTTTGAGGATTAGAGCACGGGGGAACTGTTCAAGGTTAAGAATCCTCTAAAGTTGACACAATAAAGTGGAAGCATTACAAAGACTCTCTCGTCATTAAATAAACTGTCACTTTAAATAATCTCTGCATGAGGATTTGAGGTAAAAGTGCTCAAACTCAGGCAGCCAATGCATTTCTAATGGATTCTGCCTCCATATTAGTCTCTTCACATTAAAGCTCTTTTTGGTGTTTGCCCTTGCTGTCGGACATACACCATGAAAACTGAACATTTTTTATTTCCTCCCCGTCTGCCTTGGCAATTTGCGTTGTAAATAAGAATGACTTTACATTAATCACAACTGCAAACGGGATGATTGAAGAGATCGGGGCGCCTCCCACTTTGCTTCCTCTCCCCATGTGGATGTGCAGTGTGTGAGGTAGGAGTAACGTGGAGAAGGTGGGGCGGAGGGGGACTTTAAGATCCACACCTGACCCTTTTCTCCTTCAAATTCAAGTGGTTTTTGTCTTCTGCGAGCCACATTTAATTAAATTCATATTTGCAACCGACCCCATCCTGACTGCTGCAGCTCCAACAGTCAGAGACCGAGCTCAGCTTAATGAAGGCAGCAGGCAGAAACAGCGACCGGCGTCTATGTTGCTTTGTTACTGAGCCGTACAGAGAGGAGAGCAGCTCGGAGCTCGAGCACAACCTCAGCTTAAGGCGAAAGACGTGAAGCGATTCTCCGAGATCAGCATTTAGGAGGGACCAGTAGATCATTGCTAATCAATTTACTGCCATGGCGATCAAAGTCTGGCAGAGCTTCAAATGACGACAGACAATGGCTCCACTGATTGGATTTGCCTGTTATAGATTAGCTCCAGATTATTTCACCCTTGTTAAAGATGAAATGGAAAAGTGATTATACTTCTGATCTGAATCGGCATGTTAATTGACATATTTACAAGACTTGCTACTATGCTGACACGGCCTAATAACACATATCTGGAAAGTAATACAATCCTGAATGCATTCACCTCTACAGCGAATGTATAACAATTACAATAAACCAGTAATACCTCCCACAGTCCTTTAGTTGTACATGGCATAAAACTGTCTAGTGCAAGTCACAGTTTTCTGCACATGTTGTTCTGTTTAAGCTGTAAATATACACAGTCTTATCTGCCACAAAGTAGAACCAGAGTAGAGACAGCAGCGTCTCAGATGCTATAAATCTGCCTTCTTTGCCCAAATTAAATTCTGGTGTTGGGTGTGGGCAGTGGCAGGAAATCGCCTCTACCCACAGGAAGTGATGAATACAAACTGTCTCCTGAGCAGCAGTTAGAGAGAGTGATCCAGTCAAGAGAAAGATGTCTTGTCCCTTTTGGTACTTATAGTATGTAATTATCACACACTGTAAACTGGACAAGAGCGCGCTGAGTGCTGTTAAATGTTGCGTGTCAAATTACATGACTTCTGGATGTTTAAACCTGCAATAATTTATTTTCTTGCCACTTGGGGGCAGCTCAACAAGCTGTAAACACTTTATAAAGTTGATATGGCGAATTCGTTAGCAAACAGTGGCTTATTTATACAACCGGCAGACACAAATTTGCATTAGCATTCACTTTGAGTATTGCTTCTTTTAGCTCTGTTTTGCTCTTCACCAACCCCAGAGGGAAATATATGGCTCTTTAAATGTCCCACTATCTTAACCAGCTGGTCCCGGACTTTGTCTGTCTGTTGTTTGGTGCTGGGCAGACAGCGTATATTGGGGTTTTTCAGAGCTTTTTTTTTTTTACTGAAAAACAACTGCCTGGAAATGACAAGACCGGTGGGACTGAAATAAAACAGTCAAGTTGGAGGCTGGAAAACCAAAACAACAGTTAAAATACGGTAAAAAAAATGTGAATGATAATTGTCTGTGGGTTCATCACTATATGAGCAACTAAGGGTGTAATAAAATGTTTTATGATTCTGTATCAATTCTCAAAAACAGTTTAGTTTACATGTTAAGATCGGTGGCAGACAGTGGTTCATTTTGTGTTGTGATGTTGGATACTACAGGGACTGTGATAAATGCAAATGCAGCTCACACTGCTCTGGTTGCATAAAAAAGTAAACTTTTTTACTCAGATTTTATGCACAGTGATGTGTTCTTTATGCTGTGTGACATTTTTTCCTAAAATTTGATTTAAAAATTCGCAATGTATCGCCTTGCTTACAGTATTATAATATATTGAATCGTAAACCCATGTATCACGATACGTATCATATCACCAGATTCTTGCCAATACACAGCCCTACAAATGAACTCTTTCACATCATATCACATCCATTGCTAATATAATAATATCCGATTTTAGAGCAGTTACATGCTGCTACTAACCGACATGCAAAGTGGTGCTTACATATATGTATATACTGTAGATATTTGACTCTGTGACTTCACCTGATCAGTATGATTTATCAAATATGGAAATGTTCCATTAAAAATCACACATTGTGAGGATACTGTAAGTCTCACAGCACATCGGCGAGGTCATTCCTCAGAGTTTTTTAAACTGGTGCACTAATTGCTTTCTAAGAAGTATTGCCCCTGTTAGACCTATTATACGCCGTTCAGTGACACGTCTTACACTGACAGTGACGGTCATTCTGAATGGGGCAACGTGTCATCACTGCGCTCTGGCAAACTGTCATTTATAGGGATGGGGATATTGTGAAATGGTTCTGTTAATGAAGTGAAGTGTATGTAACATGAGTTGTCCAAAACTCATGTTACAAAATAAAGCTAGGCTTTCAGGTTTAGCAGTTATATCTATAACAGTTGCAGACTAAAGTCTGGATGATGTCAACCAAGGATTATCATGCAACGTCTCATGTGAATGGGTCACACATGGCTTCAATAGAGTGTGTTAAGCAACAGCGTAAGACACATTTTATTCTCCTGTTTTGGTAAAAAAATTGACAAATGATTTGTGCGGTATAACTTGATAGACAAATGAATGGAAAATAAGAACAAACACCCAGAGAGTGAAACACACACCGTTCCATGGAGGAAAATTACAGAAAGAGAGAGAAAATGAGGGGAAGGAGAGTGATGTGGTGACGGGAGCGTAGCAGAGAGAGATGAAAGGTTCTGGAGAAGAGAAGAGAGTGAAGAAGGGGGATTAGAGAGAGACAGAGGAAAAGGCAGATGGGGAGGATGGAGGTGATGGGTGCTAGCGGATGAGCCCCGAGATGAATACTCGTGAGATCTGTAAACTTTCATATTCTAATGTTGAGGATTCTCACTGAGCGGTGTCTCAGTTAGCCAAGCACCCTGCTGTGACCTCCTTCTGCAAATTAACACAAAACCCCGCAACGAAAAACAGACGGGCTAAAGTAGACCTGATTCCTATACTATTCTCTAAGAGAAAAAGGCAAATGACTGCGCGCTGCTCTGAAAACACAACATACAGAAAAGATGAAAGATGCATATAGGCATGAAAGATGCCGCAGAGTATGCACTGGATTTCATTATATTTTTTATAAATGAATTTCAATGGGTTCTGTGTGAGAGGTAATAACAATGAGAAAATAATCCTAGATTGAACTAAGTCACAGTCAGGAAGTTGAAATACTGTAATTATCTCCTGGATATGCTTACCTACTACAAAAGACTAAAATTACCGTCTTAAATCTCTGCTGTGTGTGTTCAGAGCAAAGAATAATGTTAGTAGAAGAGACACTGTGAAGTATCCACTGAGAGCTATAGTGTCTTTGAAGTACTTTGCTTTCAAGCGAATGGAACACTTTACAGAAGAATAAAGCAATAAGGGGAAATCAAGTGGCTCCTTTAAATTTCCCATGGACGAAATAGCCCTAACACATTACAATACATTAGACCTGCAGTAAACTCCAGTTTGGTAAAGCTCATAAACTTTCCTCACAGAATCATTTTCTATGTATTTTGTGTTGTTCTCCGGATTTTTTTTCTTGCCATGTTACATAACTTTGCAGTATATATGACTGATGCAATACAGGCAGTGACAGCAGTAACCGCGAGTACAAAGGCAGCAGCTACCCAGGACAAAACTGAGTCAAAGTCGAATACCACTTAGCAACATGCATCAGCTTTATCAGGCCAGTCAGCGTTAAAACATTAAAAGTAAATGTAGGTTCTATACTGTAGCCAACCAATACTTGATTTTTGAGGCTGATATTCTGTATTTGAGAGTTCAAAAAAATCAGATAACGATATACGGCCAATAGTAATATTTTAACATA